>CAUYQU010047912.1:0-44090 GCA_963574635.1 Cheracebus regulus
TGCTGTGAGACTCTCAGTCTGCAGCGCTTCCAATTGCTGTTTTCCTTGTGGGGATGGGACCAGCCGAGCCCGTCCGTCCCGTACACTCCGCATCGGGAAGCGCCGCGCTGGGGCGCCGGCAAAACAGCCGCGCCGGCCAAACGAGTCGCGCTGGCGACCCGTGTGGCTCCTCTGCCGGGAATCTCCCGGTCTGTGGGCTACAGAAATTCGTCGGAAAGTGCGGCGTCCACTCGTTCTCTGCGCTTTTACTGGGAGCTACATTCCTGAGCTGTTGCTAATCGGCCATCTTGGATCTCTCTCCGGCAACCCTTTTTTATTTAAATTTTTTTATTTTTTGTAGATATGGGGTCTTACTATGCAATCCTCCTGCCTTAGCCTCTCAAAGTGCTGGTATTGTAGGCATGAGCCACCATGCCCAGCCTGGAACCACTGTAAGTCCCTCAGTATATAGATGGGGCATCTTTTCATAGCTGTGCTCATACTGACAGCTGAGAGACATGGGCGGTAAACTCTCTAAGACTTTGTAAGAGCAAGTCATCCCTACTGGCTACTGGGGAGGTACCCAGGGAGGGTGATGGGTTTGAGCCAGGCCTTAGAGGAAGGGTAAGAGTTCAGGTGGTGTGTACATACTAGGGGCTCATCAAGCCCAGGAATTCATGAATGAACAGAAGAAGGCAGGCAGGAAGGTACAGGGTGGGTTTTCTCCCACCAACTGGATCAATTTGCTAGGAAGAAAGATGTGTATGGGGGTAAACAGGGAGGATGTAGGCACTCCCAGCTGAGTGTGCACCGACTGAACTAACAGTCTTCCTCCCCACATCTACAATATACTCTACATTCTTGATCTCATCCATGCAGGTCAGCAGGGCAGAAACTGGGTGCCACTTCGACTTGCCTTTCCTTTACCCTCTACATACAGTTAACCACTAGGTCCTGCTGACGTGGTCCCTAGAACCAGCCCCGGCTTCTCCAGTGCTGTTCTCCTGGTCCCTGAGGATTTACCATGTATGTCAGCACAGTGAAGGCTCAGAGGAGCTCACCGTGTAGACATCTATTGAATGTTGCTGCAGCCAGCCTTTCTGTGCATTTGTTTGTCTAGCTCTAGATCCAGAAGAACTTGTGTTTGGAGGAATGCCATTTTGGGAAGTGCTAGGGGAGATGACAGAGATTCTGGTCTGGTTCTTAGGTGAGGTGGTCTGTGGCTGGCTAGGCTCTTGGCAAAGTGCTATAGCCACGTGGCAGTACCCAGCACTGGCCCAGCTGGGAAGCTTTTCACATGACCTGAACAGCCTTCTTCCATTTGTCTTTCTCAAAGCAGCATCCTCTCCCATGATGTCCAGACAAGCAGCAGGATGCTGGGTCAGGATGGCAGCTCCTGATCTCCCAGGCTTGTCCCTCCTGGTGTGCAGCTCTGTCCTATGAGTAGGCCGAGGCTGGGGCTCTTAGGGTCTCCAAGATTCTTGGCCTATGGTGGCTGAGGTGGAGCACTCATCCTATGAGTGTGGGCTGGGTGAGAAAGAAAGGAAACATTTCTTATAGATCAGCAATGCTTTTTTAAATTTAAATTTTTTATTTTCTGTAGAGATGGGGTCTCACTGTATTGCCCAGGCTAGTCTTGAACTCCTAGCCTCAATCAATCCTCCTGCCTTCGCCTCCCAAAGTGCTAGGATTACAGGCATGAGCTATGACACCCACCCTGAAACCCTTATAAGTCCCTCAGTATATAGCCAGGCCATCTCTTCATAGCTGTGCCGTGAGTTCAATGAATAGCTAGAGTTTCTTAATAGAGTCGATAAGCTATACATCACAGGTAAGCATTTTAAAAATGAAAATCGAATATGGGGGAGGGTTTACATGTCTCTAACCACAAGTTTCCATCTTCATCTTGGCTGCAAGGAGACCCCAAACCAGAGTTTTGCTTCATTGCAACAACTATGACTTTTAGGTTTCTTTAGCTCATTTTTTGGGGTCGGCTTTCTTTTCTCCATTTTTGTGGATCTTATTTGAATGTCTTTTTATGTGAGCTTTTTCGATTTTTGGTAAAGGCAGGGTGTGCATATGTTCAGTAAAGAAATTCGTAGTCCTTGGCTTGTGGGGGCAACTGCAGAGCAGTGAGCGCATCAGCCCAGAGGCAGGGAGGCGAGGTGGCCTTTGTGAAAGGTGAGCGATGCCCAGCCCCCCCTCCTCCCGCTTGTCCCTGGATTGGAAGTTTGTGTTTATGAGGTTCTGAATGTAGTCTAATTTTTTCCTATCTGGTTTGGCGCATCTCTACCAGCTGGTAAATAGGAAATGTTCACGGTAGGAAGCCAATACTCTGCAGAGTGTAAACAGATGGAACCGATATAAAGTGACAAGTTAGACTGTGCTATTGAGAATACAGAGCCAAAACTAAGAACATAACAGTCAAGCTACTTATTCCGTTCCAGTTCATTTAGTCCTGAATAGTGTTTCATATCTGCACAGCTGTGTTGTTCTTTTTTCCCCCTTCCTTTCTTCTGGGTTGATAATGACAATTTCAAAGAAAAACTTTAATTAAAGATTTTATACAAAATAGCCAAAAGTAGAATAATAAGGAAAATGAGCATTGATGTGTTTATTGTAAGAGAAATCCTTTTCCATGGTTTCATTTCAAATCTGTACTCCTTAAATTTAAAATGAATTTAGTGGTGGAGACAGAAAGGTGCCAGACTGACAGCCGTGGGTGCTGAACTCTTCTGTGTGCTGCCGAGCCAAGACGTGGGGGCACCCGAAGCCCCCTCCCTTTGGGGCTCAGTCTACAGGCAGGCGAGTGGGATGTGGTTCCTGACCCCCTTCTCTTCAAAATTAGGTGAGAAAAAGTGGCTCTGGGTGAGAAGCTGCCCAGAAAACAGCTAAAGGGAAGCCAGTAAGAGTGAAATTGTAGAAGGTTTAAGTTCGCCTGCAGGTTACACTCTGGCATGAAGAAGCCTGGCCTGCCTCTGGGAAGGGCCATATCAGTGCCAGACCTCCACAGGGATTATTTTGCAGGCGGAATGGGAATTCTGGGCTTCAGAGAGGAAACATTCGGCCTTTTCTCATCTTCTTTAAAAGCCTGGGTGGTCAGATTTACTTGAGTTCACAGTTTTCATTCCTGGAGCTCAAAGTGCTATAAAAAGAATTTTAAACAAAGAACTCTGGAGTAATAATAGCATCCATGGTTAGCAGTTTATGGAACCATCTGAACTCAGTGGGGGACAAATATGAAGCAGTTTGATTTCTCCGCTCTCACTTTTCTCCATCAGGCACTGTTGAATCTCCCTTTTTTCCAATAGCAATGTCTTAGGCAGATCTGGTGCCTCTCTGGTCACATTTAGGTCTAAACGAGTCCAGTGCAGGCGGCTTCACTCAAAACCTCCAGTGTGGGCTGGTTCAGCACGCCCTTCTCAGCTCCTCCCAGCCAGAGACCCTGCAGTGAGGGGCCTCTCACTGGCTGTAACTCCCCTCCCTCTTTCTGCTTCCTCTCTCCCCGAGACCAAGGGGTCTGTGATGAGGGCTGGAGAAGGAGAGCATGTCTCTCTCTCCCTTACCTGGGAAGCTCTCCTATAGGGCCCATGGTGGGTAATCAAGACAGTGCTTTAGGGGCCTCTGAGCTTCATGGTTTCCTGTTGAGGAAGACTGGCCCTGACTTAGCCCCCTCTGGACCACCTCAGCTCCTACTCCTGGTGGTCCAGCTCATATCCTTTGGCGGCTGTGGTCCCCTCCCCTGATGGGCAGTCCCTTAGGAGCAGGACAGATCAAGCTTTCTACCTTTCTTGGTGTCCTCTTAACTCATGGAAAATTCACAGATCCTGTCCATACCAACAATAGATATTTAGGCTGCTTTCATCTGCTGCTTATGCCCTGCTCTGCTGTCTCTGTCCGATTCTCAGTTCCTCTTCCCAGGTAGATGCAGAGCAGATCACTGAATCAACTGGGAAATGAGATGCCTATCTACCCTTTTTGCAGGTCCTGCCCTGTCTCTACAAGAATTGTCTTGGCCTGTGATCTCCCCACCTATCCATCCATTCATCCATTCACCCATTCACCCATTCATCCATTCACCCATCCATCCATCATCATCTATCCACCCATCTATCCATCATACACTCACCCATTCATCCATCATCATCCATCTACCTATCCATCTGTCCATTACCCATCCATCCATTCCTTCATCATCCATCCATTCATCCAACCACTCATCTATCCATCATCCATTCACTCATCCATCCATCCATAACCCACTTATTCATTCATTCATCATCCATCCACCCATCCATCTGTCCATTACCCATCCATCCATTCATTCATCATCCATCCACCCATCCATCTGTCCATAACCCATTCATTCATTCATTCATCATCTGCCCATCCATCTGTCCATAACCCATCCATCCATTCATTCATCATCCATTCATTCATCCATCCACCCATCTATCCATCATCCATCCATCCATAACCCATGCATGCATGCATTCATTCATTATCCATTCACCTTTCCGTCCATAACCCATCCCTTCATTCATCCATCATCCATCCATCCATAACCCATGCATGCATGCATTCATTCATTATCCATTCACCTTTCCGTCCATAACCAATCCCTTCATTCATCTATCATCCATCCATTCATGTATCCATAACCCATCCATCCATTCATCCATCCATCCATAACCCATCCACTCATTCATCCATCTTCCATCCATCCATAACCCAACCACTCATTCATCCATCATCCATCCGTCCATAACCCATCCACTCATTCATCCATCATCCATCCATCCATAACCCATCCACTTATTCATCCATCATCCATCCGTCCATAACCTATCCACTCATTCATCCATCATCCATCCGCCATAACCCATCCACTCATTCATCCATCATCCATCCATCCATAACCCATCCACTCATTCATCCATCATCCATCCGTCCATAACCCATCCACTCATTCATCCATCATCCATCCGTCCATAACCCATCCACTCATTCATCCATCATCCTTCCATTCATCCATCCATCCATAACCCATCCATTCATCATTCATCCCTTCACCCATCCATCCATTCATTTACCTCTCTATCCGTCATCCACCCACCTGTCCATTCACCCATCTGTCTATCCATCCATTCATCATCTATCCATTCATCCACTCACCCACCCATCCATCCATTACCACTTAACAGTTATTCATTGATACAGGCCCTGTTCTTGGCTCTGGACTCCTGCCGGCTCAAGACCTTCCTCCATCTCTAGGCTTCTGTTATCTTAGTCTGGGCAATGGAGCTGTGGAGGGTGAGGGGTGAAGGAGGGACTAGGGTTGGGGAGAGTAATGCCGGTTCAGCCACTTAATATTCCCTAACATGGGTATGTGGTTATTTGGTTATTGGAACTCGATCCTCGGCCTTTGATCCCAGTCACCAATTCTCATTTCACAACCACTTACTGAATGTGTTCCGCGTGTGAAGCACCTGGATCCATGAGCTCCTTTCACCTTAACCACACACCTATACAGTTTCCTTCTTCACTCTCATTTCACAGGCCAGGAAGCTGAAGTTAGAGGAATCAGGCCACTTTTCCCAGGTTACCTGAATAACAGGTGCAGAGCTGGGATTCGAAGTCTCATTTCAGAGCCTGTGACTAGTCACTACATCATTCTGCCCTTCAGGTCCCTTGTGGAGAGGAAGGAGGCAGAGAGGCAATTTGATACACTGGGATTTTCCAGCGGGGGTTGCTCCAGCCCAGAGCAGTGTTATATGCCCTTTCAATGGGGCAAACCACCCTGCCTGGGAGAGGGTTTATTTTCCCCACTCTCTGGCTTTCATCTTAAAGGTCAGTCTCTGCTTCTTGTAGTAACATTTATAATTCTGCCTTTCATCCATTTACCTAAATCTTTCTAAATGAGTATTTTGATATAAGTTTTGCTATTACTTTTTATGAAAATTTATTATTTTTATTTTTAGTGATGACTTCCTCCTTTTACATCACTCCTCTGTGACAGCGGGCTTCATTTCCTAGCCTTAAATGTTAGGTGATGGGCTTTGGCTTACGCAGCTGCACTTTGGACCTTTAGAGCTTTCTGTCGGGCGTTTCAGCCTTGCTCTCCATGCAGACGAACCCAGTGAGTTTGGTCTGACGGTCCTCCCCTAGATCGCCTGCTTCAGCTGGCATGCCAAGGGCCAAGCAGCTACCCAGAGCTGGCTGTAAGGACACCTAGAGGATCAGATCCTGTCCTGCTCCCAGGCTCTGCAGTGCTGCGGTGAGGGCCGGGGTACAGTGGAGGGGCTGGGTTGCAGTAGGGATGACAGGAGGGCAGCCCCTGCTCAGGCACAGGGCCAGCATGCAGCCTGAGCAGGGCTCAGGGAGCCAGGCTGGAAGCAGTGCCAGGTTTGGCGAGGGCTGTGCAGGGTGGGGCTGGGACCAGGTCTGTGGCCAGGAGAGGGGCAAGAAGGTTGGGACAAGACTCTGTGGGACCATGCAGGCCCATTCTGAGCCTTTAAGGCATAGTTAGCTGTTGCTTTGGTCTTCTTTAAAAATCTTTAGCAGTTTTCCTCATGTTTGTGCACAAAGAACTCCCCTGAAGCTTCCTCATCCACGCAGATGTAAGTAGGCGAGGGTGGTGTGTGGGGTTGGGGACTGAAATATGGGTCAGTGAACTTCTTCCATAAAGGGCTCAGGAGTAAATATCTTCCCAACTATTCCACTCTGCCCTTGGAAGGAAAAGCAGTCCTTATAGGTGATATGTAAATGAGTGGGTGTAGCTGTGTGCCAATAAAGTTGATTTATGGATACTGAAATTTGAAATCCACATACCTTTCACATGTCATGAAATATTTTTTCAGCCTTTTAAAAATGTTAAAACCATTCTTAGCTTGCAGGTGTAGGAAATCAGGTGGCGGGCAGTAGTTAGGCGCACCTGGAATGAAGCGAGTTAGGTGTCTATGGGTAATGACCTCAGGTGATACTGGGGGCAAGACATTCTTTTCTGAGAAGCGCACCAGTTTGCAGGGAGGATGCAAGAAGCAGGGCCCCTTCCCCTTTTGTTATCTGTGCAGCGGTTCTTCCCTGTCTCGATGGATTTGGCTCTCGGAGCATTCCTCCTGCCAGGAAGGGTGGGAATGGAATGACCCGAGAGCCGAGGCCAGGCCTCTCTGCCTCCAGGGAAGGAGCTAGTTACCAAGTGCAGACAGAAATAAACGTGAAAGTCAGGGTTCCACCCATGACTGGATGGAAGGGTAATTGGGAAAGCCAGAAGAGAAGATACCGAATCCTGCCCCAGAGGGGACAGTGGTAGGTGCAGCATGTGAGTCCACTCTGCACATACTTAGGGCATCCTTTGTGTCTGAGCCCTGAAGACACAGCAGCAAACAAAACCAAGTTCCTGCTTCATGGAATTTACATTTCAGTGGAGGAAGAAAGACAATAAACAGCTACAGGAATGAATAGGAAATGGTCCAGGTGTTGATGAATGCTAAGAAGAAAAATGAAGCCAGTGGCCAGCAGAGGATGAAGGTGTGCTTTTGACCAGGCGAGTGAGGAAGGCCTCTGAGCGGCGGCATGGGATGGAGACCTGAGTGAAGGCAGGGAGGGAGGCGGGAGCAAGCCTGGTGTGTGTAAGAAAGAAGGAAGAGGCCCCATAGCTGAGGCAGAGTGAGAAGGGGTAGATAAGGCAGGGGTCAGACCATCTATAAATAGGAGCTCACAGCAGGTGAGAAGAGCCCCGATACACTTGCGAATTCAAAGTCACTCAGCATGGCTGGAGCCCGGAGACCGTGGCTGGGAGAGGAGGGTGGGTGGTGCGGGCACAGTCACTATTGTCGGGGGGCCTTAGCTTAGCCACTTTATTCTTCTTACTTTTTTATTCTCTCCTCCCCTGTGTGGGACAAGTCTTGGACACCACGGCCCTAACTTTGTTGCCTTTGATAAGCCTCACCATCTGCAGCTGAATTCTTCAGCCCTTGCCAAACTTCAGTCTGACAAATGATAAGAGCCTTGGAGACATCGCTCTGGTGGGTGTGAGCTCGCTGCCAGGTTGCTGCTTCCCGGCGCTCGTGCTGGAGATCCATATGGGTTGCTCTGGGGTTTTAAAAAAGTGCATCGCCTCATGTCCTCCATTTTACCAAAGGAGGTGAATCCGGCTTTGGCAGCAGAAAAAGTGCTGAGATTTTTATTTGGCCGCTGGAGCAGGTGCTGTCAGTGGCTGGGGCTCCCTCTTTTAGACAGAGCAGTGGTGTGGAGGACAGAGGCAGCGGAGCCGCCTTTACTTCTGCTGGTGCTGTTCCCTCTCATCTGCACTTGGCATCCCCGGTTTTGGAAACTGAGGCCATGTTAGCCAATGTCCGCTAGTTGTCAGTTGTTCTCTATGTCAGGAGGCTGGTGTAGAATTAAACACGGGGCTCTGCACATAACAGACATTCGTTCAGTTCATGTCTGTGCAAAGATCACGTTATTGTAATCATCATGGCTTTGACACTGAATGTCATTGTTACTGCACTCAGGATTGGTCCTGAATGCATGGGCCAGTCGGCTGAGGAGGTATTTGCGTACATATCACAAGGCTTCCTCACAGCATGGCTCTTTTCCAGGCAGGTGAGGAGGAGACAGATTCACTCATTCCAACAGATACTCGCTGAGCGTCCACACTGTGCCAGATGCTGTCCTAGAGCGGGGGCCATGAGCAAACCCTGCTCTCAGGGCGGGAGATGGACCATAAAGACAAAAGGAGGTGATGTCAGTTGAGGGGGACTTTGGAGAGAAGATAAGAGTGACAGTGGGGGGTGGGGAGTTGGGGAGAGATAGCGTGGGAAGAAATGCCAGATATAGGTGAAGGGGAGGAAAGCAACAAATCACACTGCCACATGTGTACCTGCGCAACAGTATTGCATGTTCTTCACATGTACCCCAAAACCTAAAATGCAATGAAAAATAAAAATTAAGGAAAAAAAAAGAGTATTGGGGGTGGGGAGTTCTAATTTGCATGGTAATTAGGGAGGGCCTTTCTGATAAGATGACATCTGGGCCAAGACCTGAATGAAGCCAGGGAGTGAGCCAGTGAGCGTAGGGGAAGAATGTTCCAGACAGAAGGAGCAGCAAGTGCCACCACCTCGAGGCAGGAGGGGCCGAGCAGTGGAGTCTGGTGCGGCCAGAAAGCAGCAGGTGGGGGAGGGGTGGAAGGAGACAAGGCCAGAGGGTGGCCAGGAGCCAGTGGGGTGGGGCATGGTGGATCACAGCAAGTAGAGTGGGAGCCCTGGGGTGCTTTGAGTGAGGAGGGCATACTCAGGCTCACATTTAAACAGAAACTCCCTGGCTGCTGTGTGGAGTCAAGTGTGGAGGCTGGAGGACCAAGAGAGCGGCTTGGACTAGACCAGGGTGTGGGGGGAAAAGCAGGGAAGCGGGGAAGCAGGGTGGGGATGGTAAGTCATGATTGAATTCTGGAAATGGTTTGGTGGGAGGGGCTGATGGGCTCTCCTGGTAGACCGTGAATGGGATGTGAGCAAAAAGGAACCCAGTAGAATGGATTTGCCATTTGTTGGCATGGGAGACTGGGGAGAGCAGCTTGGGTTTGACACACCTGAGATGTCTGTTAGAGTTGCAAGGTGGACGTCAAATGGGCAGTTGGATATTCAAGCTGGGCTCTGAGAAGCGGCCAGGGCTTGAGGCAGGCATTTGGGAGTCATCAGTGGGACATTGAGGCCACAGGATTGAACCACCAAGATGTCAGTGTGGTCCTGAAGGCTGAGTCCTAAAACACTCCAGGCTTAAAGACGGGAAGAGGAGGAGGAGCCAGCAAGGGAAACTGAGAAGTAGACTCCAGGGAGGCTGGAGGAGGAGAGAGAGTGGGCTCTGGAAGCCAAGTAGCAAAAGTGCCTCAAGGAAGAAGGGTCAAGCCACTGTGTCAAAGGCGGCTGCGGGGACAGCAAGATGAGGACTGAGAAACAAGGGAGAAGTCTTTGGTCACACTGACAAGAACAGTGTTTGTGCTGTAGTGTGGACAAAAGTGATTGGAGAGATTTTTTTGTTGTTGTTAAACTTTTAAGATGGAGTTTTGCTCTTGTTCCCAGGTTGGAGTGCAGCGGTGCAATCTCAGCTCACTGCAACCTCCACCTCTGGAGTTCAAGCGATTATCCTGCCTCAGCCCCCCGAATAGCTGGGATTACAGGCTTGTGCCACCATGCCCGGCTAATTTTTTTGTATTTTTAGTAAAGACAGGTTTTCACCCTGTTGGCCAGGCTGGTCTCAAACTCTTGACCTCAGGTGATCCACTGGCCTCAGCCTCCCAAATTGCTGGGATTACAGGCGCTAGCCACTGCGCCCAGCCTGGAGAAATTTTAAGAGAGGAGGACACATTGGAGGTAACCTTGAGAGGGGATTTCAGTCCAGGGGAATGGGCGACTAGGGGAAGAGGTGAGGCAAGGAGGGAGGTTCTGTTTTGGAGACAGCAGCTCATCTTCATGGCATGAGCTGAGAGCGAGTAGGATGGGCAGGAGCACTTCCTCGCATGGGGACAGGCTCAGGGTCATGTGTGGCGCGTGGCCCCACCTGGCCATAGGTAGGATTATAGTTGTTCATCCCTTGATCCCTTACAACAAGATAGGAGGCACCTGTCTCATCTGGGGGTGGAGCCAGACCAGCTGCAGTGGGGATGGGGAATGGGAATGCTGTCTTTCAGTCGTTTCTGTTTTCTCTGTTAAACAAGAGGTAAGGTTGTCAGTAAAGCAGGAGGAGGCAGGAGGAGACATTGGAGATTAGGAGAGTGGAGAAGGTGGGAATAGCTGCGTGGATGGCGTATGTGTACGTGTGTGTGTGAGTGCTGATGTGTGTGATTATATGTACAAGTATGTGTGCATGTGAGTATATGCACAGGTGTGTATGTGTGAATATACATGTGTGAGAGTGATGGTGTGTAAGTATATGCAGGTATATGTGTGAGTATATGTGTGTGTGTGTGTGTGAATATATGTGTGTGAGTGATGGTGTGTGTGAGTATGTGTGCATGTGTGTGAATATATGTGTGTGAGAGTGATGGTGTGAGTGTGTGAGAGTATATGCAGGTTTGTATGAGTATACGAGCATGTGAATATATGTATATGTGATGGTGTGGGTGTGTGAATATATGCAAGTTTGTGTGTAATGTGCATGTGTGTGTGAATATATGTGTATGTGAGTGATGGTGTGAGTGTGTGAATATATGCAGGTATGTGTATGAGTAATGTGCATGTGTGCGAATATATGTATGTGAGTGATGATGAGTGTGTGAGTATATGCAGGTGTGTATATGTGAGTATATGTGCATGTGTGTGAATATGTGTTTGAGTGATGGTGTGAGTGTGTGTGAGTATATGCAGGTGTGTGTGTATATGTGCATGTGAGTGAATATGTGTGAGTGATAGTGTGAGTGTGTATGTGCAGGTGTGTGTGTGAGTATATGTGTATGTGTGTGTGAATATATGTGAGTGATGGTATGAATGTGAGTATATGCAGGTGTGTGAGTATATGCATGTGTGTGGAATATATGTGTATGTGAGTGATGGTGTGAGTATGTGTGAGTATATGCAGGTGTCTGTGCATGTATCTGTGCATGTATGTGTGTGTGTGGATATATGTCTGAGTGATAGTGTGTGTGTGTGAGTATATACAGGTTTGTGTGAGTATATGCACAGGTGTGTGTGTGTGAATATATATGTGTGTGAGTGATGGTGTGACTGTGTGAGTATATGCAGGTGTGTGTGCATGTGAATATCCGTGCATGTGTGTGAGAGTGATGATGTGTGCGGGTGGACCGTGGCAGTACAGAGGGATTGCCGTGCAGCGCCTGTCCTGGTGGAGTTAATGGTCTCGAGTTAGGAAAGCCAGGGAGGTGCTCATGTGTGTTTCTCTCCAGCTACCTCAAGCCATTTGGATGGGTTTGGAAGAGGCAGTGAGTTGGGTTTACCCCAGGTTAGGGTCTCACCCAGATAGTCGGAGCGGGCAGAGGGGAGGAGGGAATCAGGAATATATGCAAAGTGGTGAAGGTGTAGGTGGAAGGCTTAGGAAGGAAGGGAAGCTGGGAGAGGTGGAGGAGTGTGGAGGGAGGCAGGAGCCCAGGGGAGGGCCTGGTAGTCAAGGCTGTGGGCTTTGGGCACCCAAAGGAGTAAGCTGGAAAGCAGGGAGGTGGTGGCTGCAGCATGGGGCTGGGTTGTGCAGAGTCAGCAGTCCTTGGTAATAACAAGGGGTGGAGCATGAGCAGGGAGCTGTCAGTTTCCCTATCTAACACTGGGGAAATGGTACTTCCTTCAGGGGCTTTGGAAGGATTCCATCACATAGCTCTGTGCTTCTTTCCTTTGAATATAAGTAGTTTAAGGGCAAGAGCACAACTAGGTGCCCCCTGTGCATCCACAGGGCTTATCCTGATGCCATGCACATCTGTGCACCCAGTAAATCTCATTTGCTGAATTTGGAGAAGTCCCTACAAAACTTTTCTGTGATATCTTTAAAAAATTTAGAGGGGTTGAAATATAGAGTCATATTTTTCAGCTCCTAGTAAAAATAGTTTGCATATGGCTGTGAAAAATAAAAATTGTACAAGTCCAGCTATGCCAGAACTGTAGTTTTTAAGTATCAATTAACAAAAAAGATTTTTTTTCATATGGCCTTAAAAGGGAATGAATTGTGTGTGAGACTTATTGCTTTACATCAGAAAGAGATTTTTTTAAAATTACTAAGACCATTTACAGAGAAAATTGCCTTGAAAACATTCAATAAATGCAAAGTGTTCTTTTTTCCATACACATGTCATTTTTGCAATGCCTACCACTGTGAGTCTTTGAAAACTTCTTATTTTATAAGAAGTATTTAAAAAAACTTTCACATTTTTATTACCATTTGGTTTCTAACACTAGATCTTTTGACTTTTCCTAAATCACTTTTTATACATAGGTTTTCAAAAACATTAAGACTGTTATGAAAGCCTTTAAGCTCATTGATGTTAACAAGGCTGGACTGGTTCAACCGCAGGAGCTAAGAAGGGTTCTGGAGACCTTCTGTTTGAAGTTAAGAGACGAGGAATACGAAAGGTAAGCCAATGAAGGCATGGTGAGAGATTGCTCAGTAGAACTTTTAACCAATTTCAAAATGAGACCTGTTGGGTTCATTGGCTCCGTGCATCTCTCATTCTCTCCCCCACCCCACCGACCTTATTTCTCAAAGAGGCACTCACTGGACATTCTCTCATGTTCCTGAAGCTCCCCATGAATTCTCAAAAATGAGAGCTAATGGCTCTGATTCCTTAAGCACCCTTGGGGTACATCCTCTGGCCTGCAGCTTTGAATACATCCAAGTTATTGGAGTGATCCATCACCAATTGCCTCTTTCCCCACTTGGCACCGTGCCCCCCCATCCCACATATTTCTAGTTCACTGTTGATTTTCACACAAAGCCTGGGGTTAGGAGAAGAATGACAAATTTCAGTATTCAGGTGTGTGTTGCTGTGCTCCCCGTTGGCTCTGCTTCCCGGTACAATCACGGAGACTTGATTTCCCTTTGAGGACCGCTGCTGCTGAGGTGGGGGGTGGTGGTGCAGCAGGAGGATGATGAGCAACAGAATATTTAGCTCCCTCGTGGTATTTGAACACTGCCACCACCTGCTCCGGACTCCAAGGGCAGCACGCAGAAGCCTGCACAGGCATTTGTTTTTTTTGTTGTTGTTGTTTTGTTTTTTAGCCTTCTGTAAACTCCAGATCATTTTTTAGAAGAAGCCAAATGTTCGGCTTCTGTGGCTACCTGAGTTTTGAGTGAAAGCCACTGGAAGGAGGGCCCACGTCTAACTTCATTTCGACAGTATCCAGCCAAGAGGTCCATTCCCTCTCCGTGCCTTTTCCCAAACACTTTTCTAATTACCCTCCAGACGATTAACAAAAGCACCAAGCCTCCTTTCACCCGGAGCCCAAGCTTCTCACACGGCATTGGTGTTCTAAGTTGCTATGAAAATGGGTCCCGGTGGCTCCTTGCAGCTCCTGAAGGCGATGTGGCTGCTGCCCCTGAGGCAAGGAAGTCTAGAGGGCAAGTCTTCAGTGACATGTCACTGAAGCTGCAGGGTCTGAAAATCAGCAGGCAGACTTTTAAAAAATGACATCTCCGACTCTTTTGAATATCTTTTTCTTTTCTTTTCCTCTTTATAACCCACCTCAGAATATAAAAGACGTAATAGATGTTTTAATTTTTACATCTTTTCCGGCTGGGAAAGTGTCCAGAATAAGATCCAAACAAAACAAATTAAATAATTTTGTGCACGCAATTATAGAACAGAGGCAGCACTCTTCTAAAACAGGCAATCAAAAAACAAAACAGTGTTTTATTTGACAATAAACCTTGTGTTTGGCACTGCAGTCTCCAACCTAGTAAATCTATAAAAAATGTTACTGTTTCCCCATCTCCTAAGTATTGAATAATAAAGAACTCCACAAGTTTTTATTTGAGATTTTTTTTAAGCCTCAAAACAATGCTATTTTCATGATAAGGCTTGAGAAACTAAACATAATAGTATTGCTTTGCTTTAGACTAAGAAACACAGAAGATCAAAAGTAGACCATTTCTTCAATTGCTTTAATGCTTTTCTTATTGAAGCTCAAGAATACACTCTTTCCTGGAGAAGCTGCTTCAGTATTAACTTTGTCTTTTTTTTTTTTTTTGAGCAGGAAACAATACATTTTTGAATCCTTTCTTTTATCTAACAGCTTTCTATTTCATATCAACATTCGGCTCTTGGTGTAGTAGAAATGGCCCAGGCTTTGAAGTCAGGCTGCTGGAGGTGAAGTTGTGCTCTCTCGTCCCTGGTTCTGGGGCTTCAGGATAGTTCCTGGGCCTTGTCAAGACTCAGTTTTCTCTTAAAGAAATGGGGACTGGCTGGGTGTGGTGGCTCATGCCTAAAATTCCAACACCTTGGGAGGCCTAGGAGGGCAGATCACGAGGTCAAGAGATCGAGACCATCCTGGCCAACATGGTGAAATCCTGTCTCCACTAAAAATACAAAAATTAGCTGGGCATGGTGATGGGCACCTGTAGTCCCAGCTACTCGGGAGGCTGAGGCAGGAGAATAGCTTGAACCCAGGAGGCAGAGGTTGCAGTGAGCTGAGATCTCGCCACTGCACACTAGCCTGGTGACAGAGCAAGACTCCATCTCAAAAAAAAAAAAAGAAAAAGAAAAGAAATGGGGATTGAGCAGCCCACCTTTTAGAGCTGGGATGAAGACTCAACATAATGTACATAACATGCCTGTGATGCACTTACACATAGTAGGGCTGATTTCATGGTAACCATCTCATGATCATAAAGAATCCATGAATGCCCTTTACCCTGTGATGCCCTGTTTCATTTAGGCCACAGAATACTGTCCAACCTACATAAAACAAGAGGCCAGAGAGAAAATCACCACCAAGCCTTCTAGTTAATCAGAATATCCCCAAACCCATCGAGTTTTCTGTTTCCTTTCCCATCTCCCTCCAGTCTACTCTCCACTGCCCCGGAGGCCAGCACGTTTGATATAGGTGAAATAATTAATGAGCAGCTTTGTAAAGCCAGGAAACAAATCACTGCAGTGCAGCCTGCTGCCTGAGCAGATGACTGAAGCCCAGTTCCAGGTGGTGACGATGGAGAGGTTTATGAACTGATTGGAGTCATACCCTTCTCCCCTCAATTAGGCCTTCTGGTTTCTCAAACTTACCACTTCATTTTCACAAGACAGAGACTGTGGATGAAAGATGAGGCTGTTTAGGGAGTTTCAGTGTTAACATCTGGCAGCTATCACACTTAGAGATCATTTATCTTATTAAAACAATAGGCATGATTCATCAAAGTGGAAAAAAAAGGTATGCATTGAAATAGCTACATGACATTACTCTTTGTTAAATTTGGAAAACAGAAAAATAACAAATACTTTAAGTGATAATTACTTAATTTTTAGAAGGCAGTATGAGATTAGATAATTATAGAAATCAACACATATGGAGATAATATAACCAAACATTTAAAAACTGTCAATTTTTAGAAATGTAATAACACAGAAATGATCTAGAAAACCATTTATCAAGTAGAAGAATAAAATAGAACATTTGTTTTAAAAATTCAAACATCCTATTTATCTTAACTCTAAAGAAGGTTATTTCAGCCGGGCACAGTGGCTAATGCCTGTAATTCCAATGCTTTAGGAGGCTGAGGTGAACAGATCACTTGAGGCCAGGAGTTTGAGACTGGCCTGGCCAACATGGTGAAACCCTGTCTCTACTAAAAATACAAAAATTAGCCAGGTATGCTGGTGCATGCCTGTAATGCCAGCTACTCGGGAGGCTGAGGTGCGAGCATCGCCTGAACCGGGAGGTGGAGGTTGCGGTGAGCTGAGATTGCAGCACTGCACTCCAGCCTGGGCAACAGAGCAAGATTCTGTCTCAAAAAAAAAAAAAAATGCATCTCAGTATATTTCAGGGATAAACAGTGGTTCACTGTTTTAAAAATGTCTTATTTTATATGTTACATATAAAAATCACAAAATACTTCAAGAGAAGCTTTGCCCCCTCCACCATCCCTTGTTGTGAAACCATATGCCATCTGTGAGCCTCAGTTTCTCTCTAGAGAAAGGACACACTCAGTCAAGATCATCTCTGCTGGCTTCTTCCCACAGCTCTCCATTTCCCGGCTTATGGAAATATTGTGCTGGCTGACTCATTTCCCTCCAATTATTAAAGACAAGTGGGGCCTGCTTCTGCTGTCAGAGTGGAGAGGCGGCCGCCATGCAGGCAAAGCCCCAGTTCCCCTCCTGCCAGAGGAGGGAGAAACTCCTTAGATGCTGCCTAGGTTGGGGCATTCCTCAACAGGTCCAGCAACATTTCTGTCTCACTCTAATCTCTATGCATCCATCTGTAGGCTGAAGCAGTGATCTTGAAGTAGCTGCATTAAAAAAAAAGAAAATCTGACAGTAACATTTTCTGGGGTTTACTTTTTAATTCCCTCTGTAGCTCGAAACAGATATTAAAATTAATGCCAGCCCAAGTGTAAAGGATACCTTAGTAACAAACTTACTTCATTTTAGATTCACAGTTCTTCATTTCTAAAGAGCATTTGTATTTTAGGTTTTTGAAACACTACAACATCCACAAAGATACTGCAGTAGATTACAATGTGTTTTTGAAGAATCTCAGCATAAATAATGACTTGAACCTTAGATATTTTGTGGGAAATCAAGGTAAGTATTTTTAAAGTGTATAGCTAAAGATTTCAATGTCTTTTGGCATGGTAATTCCTTTTCTTTGAATCCTTCCTGAGGAAATCCTTTCAAATATAGAAAATACATTATCTACAAAGCTAGCCATAGTATCATTATTTATAAGAATAACGTAAATGCCTAACAATAGGAAAAGGCTAAGTGAGTCACAGCATAGCCACGCGGGAACATCTGCAGCCAGGAACAGTGACTTCCATGAAGAGCTAATGAGAGCGCAGGGGATGTGTATGGAATATCTGCAGCGGATTGGAAAACATTCCAAAATACTCAGCTTGTCCTTAAGTGAGACACCTCTTGGTGTGATTTTGTTCTTTCTGCTGCTTCTGTGTTTTCAACATTTTTTCTTGAATGATGGGAAAAATCTTAGTAGAAAAGGGCAGATAGCTGAGTAATTTACTGTTACATTAGACATGCAAAGCCAGGTCATTAGAAAGAACCTGAGGCAGAGCAAGCCTCCTCATACTAACAGCCTTTTGCCCGGCCTCCTCAATACAGTGCCCAGGGATGTCGGCCTGTTGGGTGGCTTTGGAAAGAGTCAGAGTCCAGTTCTTGAAGGGTGAATGTATGACTAATGCAATCGGATCCTCTCCCTTCCTGGCCTTGGGTCATTTTCCCGACCTTAAATGAGATTTCCCCTCAGTGGGTTTGGTGCTTCAGGAGTGACTGCCTGTGTATGGCTTGTTGAAAATGGGTTGTCACTGTCTGGTTTCAACTTAATTCAGAGCAGCAAATATTCACGGAGCACTGTCTATGATTCTCAGATCCATCTCAGTAGCAAGCTGAAAAATGACAGATTCTCAGGTTTCAGCCTGGTTCCACTAACCAAGCTTGCTTATAGCAGATTCCGGTGTTCTAGTTTCCAAGGCCTCCTGTGCCAGGTGCCATGCAAAGCATGTTCCTGTGTCATCTTTTTTTATTCCCCACGACTGTGTGAGGCAGGTGCCAATGCCACCAGGAAGAGACTGAAGTAAACAATCAATCGAACCAAGCCCACTGCCCAGAAATAACCACTGTCCGCAGGATTCCTGGCATCTCTCCATGGCACATATATGGAAAGAAGAGCTAGGCAGAAAGAAACGCATTTGTAAAAATGGGTTTATGTAGATGCTGTTCTCTGTAAGAATTTACTTGTACTTGAGTGTATCAGAAAAACAGAAATTTAAATGAAATTCAAGAAAATGATGAATACATCCTGGCTATTTATCTTGAATATAATACCTACAGGTCACCTTTTCCCCCTTCAATATGTTGCAGACTTCGGTCCATTGCCCTCTGGTACTGAGTATGGCTGTGCAAAAGTCTGAGACCTGCTTCATTTTCTTTCTTATTGGTGATTTGCTTTCTCTGGCTGATTGCCTAAGAGTCATTTATACTAGAACTCCCTCTCTCTCTCTCTCTCTCTCCCTCCCTCCCTCCCTCTCTCTCTCCCCAGTCCCTCCATCCTTCTCTCCCTCCATCCTTCTCCTTCCTTCCTGCTTCCTTCCTGCATCCTTCCTGCCTTCCTTCCCTCCCTCTTCCTCTCCTCTCCCCTCCTCTCCCCTCCTCTCTCCTCCTCTCCTCCTCTCCTCTCTCCTCTCTCCTCCTCTCCTCTCTCCTCCTCTCCTCTCTCCTCCTCTCCTCCTCTCCTCCTCTCTCTCCTCCTCTCCTCCTCTCCTCCTCTCTCTCCTCTCTCCTCCTCTCCTCTCCTCTCCTTCTTCCTTTCTGACAAGGTCTCGCGCACTCTGTTGCCCAGGCTTGAGTGCAGTGGCATGATCATAGCTCACTACAGCCTCGACCTCCTGAGCAATTCCAGCACTTTGGGCTCAAGCATTCCTCCCGCTTCAGCCTCCCAAATAGCTGGGACCACAGGCACGCACCACCATACCTGGCTAACTAAAAAAAAATTGTACAGACAGGGTCTCATTATGTTGCCAGGCTGGTCTCAAACTCCTGGACTCAGGTGATCCTCCTACCTGTACACAGTCCCAAAGAGCTGGGATTACAGGCGTATGCCACCATGCCTAGCCTGTCCCTGAATTTTGGTGGCATAACTAGTATATGTCTTAGTGTTGTGCCTTCTGCATCTGTTTTTCAGATCATAGTATATTTTCAATCTGCAAACTCAGTTCTCTCTTTATTTCAAGAATGTTTAGTGACATATATCTTTGAACACATCTTTCATTTTCCAGATTGTTAACTTCAGGGAAGCTGATTGTCCTTATGTTGGATGGTCATTGTTTTTCCTGTCTATGAAGTTTTCTCTCTGTGTGCTTCATTCTCTTTGTCTTTTTCCTCTGTATTCACAGTGATCGTTTTAGATCTTTTATCTGTACCTGTAATTTGATTTTCACCAAGGTGTGTTCTGTTCTTTGCTGTTTCTAATTTCCTTGCCAGGTCTATAATGTTGTTTCTTTAGGTCTACAGTATCATTTTCCATCTTATTTTATTGGTTTATCACCTTGTCATTACATTCTCATTTGACTGAGTTCACGTTCTTACAGAGAGAATCTGTAGAACAATTTTGTACCTGGAGTTACGTTTTCTTCCATGGTGGAATCTTTGCCTTGTGTACATTATGTTCCTCTCCTTCCTTCACTATCCACTCCTGGAGAGTTTGCATACTTTCATGAAATTTGGGTAAACTGAGTATTTTCTATTCCACCTTACTTCTTCTATTGACTTTTGATTTATTATTAATTTTTTTGGCGCTTGTTCTAGGGTGATATGTTTTGGATATTTGTCTCTTCCAAATCTCATGTTGAAATATGATCCCCGGGCCAGGCATAGTGACTCAGGTCTATAATCCAAGCACTTTGGGAGGCTGAGGCAGGAAGATCACTTGAGGCCAGAAGTCCAAGGACCAGCCTAGGCAACATTAGCGAGAGCCTGTCTCTATTTAAAAATAAGAAAGAAATGTGATCCCCAGTGTCGGAGGTTGGACCTAGTGGGAGATATTTGTCTCATTGGGGTAGATTCTTCATGAATAGCTTGGTGCCCTCGCCATGGTAATGAGTGAGTTCCTGCTCTGTTAGTTCACACAAGAGCTGGTTGTTTACAGGTCACAGGGTCACAGGCACCTCCCCCTCTCTGCCTTGTCCCTCTCTCACCACATGATGCACTTGCTCCCTGTTCACCTTCCACCACCAGTAAAAAGCTTCTTGAAAGAAAACCTGGGTAATACCATTCAGGGCATAGGCGCGGGCAAAGACTTCATGACTAAAGCAACAAAAGCCAAAATTGACAAATGGGATCTAATTAAACTAAAGAGCTTCTGCACAGCAAAAGAAACTATCATCAGAGTGAACAGGCACCCTACAGAATGGGAGAAAATTTTTGCAATCTATCCATCTGAGAAAGGTCTATTATCCAGAATCTACAAGGAACTTAAACAAACTTACAAGAAAAAAACAACCTCATCAAAAAGTAGTCAGAGGATGTGAACAGACGCTTTTCAAAAGAAGACATTTATGCGACCAACAAACATGAAAAAAGCTATCGTCACTGGTCATTAGAGAAATGCAAATCAAAACCACATTGAGATACCATCTCACACCAGTTAGAATGGTGATCATTAAAAAATCAGGAGACAACAGATCCTGGAGAGGATGTGGAGAAATAGAAACACTTTTACACTGTTGGTGGGGTGTAAATTAGTTCAACCATTGTGGAAGACAGTGTGACAATTCCTTAAGGATGTAGAACCAGAAATACCATTTGACTCAGCAGTCTCATTACTGGGTATATACCCAAAGGATTATAAATCATTCTACTATAAAGACACATGCACACATATGCTTATTACAGCACTACTTACAATAAAGACTTGGAAACAACCCAAATGTCCATCAATGATAGACTAGCACATATACACCATGGAGTACTATGCAGCCATAAAAAAGAATGAGTTCATGTCCTTTGCAGGGACATGGATGAAGCTGGAAACCATCATTCTCAGAAAACTAATACATCATTGTCAGCAAACCAAACACCACATATTCTTACTCATAAGTGAGAGTTGAACAATGAGAACACATGGACACAAGGAGAGGAACATCATACACTGGGGCCTGTCGTGGGACTGGGGGAAAGGGGAGGGATAGCATTAGGAGAAATATCTGATGCATGCGGGGCTTAAGACCTAGATGATGGTTTTTGATGGGTGCAGCAAACCACCATGGCACATGTAACAAACCTGCACATTCTGTACATGTATCCCAGAACTTAAAGTATAATTTAAAAAGAAAAAAAAGCTTCTTGAAGCAGAGCAGATGCTGGTGCCATACTTGTACAGCCTGCAGAACCATAAGCCAAATGAGCCTCTTTTTATAAATTATCTAGTCTCAGGTATTCCTTGATAGCAATGCAAAGCAGATTAATAACTAAGGTTTATAGTATACATCGTTGATTAATCAGAACTTACCTCTAAGTAATATAGTGATTCATATGCAGTGTACGGACCTTACAACAGTGTTTTCCCAATTCTTCTCTCCCCAAGCTTTGTTATGTTGCTGCCCTACATTGTACTTTTATATACACCATAAACACATAATACATTGCTACAGCTCCTATTCTTCCACTGAGATTTCCTATCTGTGCATTCAATAGAAATATACTTTCTTTTACATTCTCAAACGCTGTTATTTTAAAACTTTAAAATTTTTTAAATGCTTAATTTTTTTTTTCTTTTTGAGATAGGGTCTTTCTCTGTTGTCCAGGCTATAGTGCAGTGGTGCAATTATAGCTTACTGCAACCTCAAACTCCTGGGCTCAAGCAATCCTCCCACCTCAGCCTCATGAGTAGCTAGGACCACAGGCATGTCACTATGCCTGGATAACTTTTAAAATTATTTTTTGTAGAGATGGCATCTCACTGTCATGCCCAGGCTAGTCTCAAACTCCTAGCATCAAGTGATCTTCCTGCCTCACTCAGCCTCCCAACATGCTGGGATTACAGGCATGAGCCACTGCACTTGGCTGCTTTAAACTTTTTATCTGCTAATTCCAACATCTAGATCATCTCGGGGTTTGGGTTTTTTAAATTTTTTCCTACATCATACCATAAGAAGTAAGGGTCTTTATTGATTACCTTTTTCCTTGAATGTGAATCACAGTTTCCCGAGGTTTTTTTTTTTTTTCTGTCTCATAATTTTGAAATTTATTCTGGATATAGTAAATTTCTGTAACCTTACACTATAGAAACTGTGGATTCTGTTATGTTCTGAAGAACAGTTTGTTTTAGCTGCCTGTTTACTGGGCTGCATTCAAATTCTAGACTTCGTCCTCCCGGAGGTGGGAGATCTTCGTCTCGTTCTTTTACCCTTAGATGGGCAGCCTGGTGTCTTCTCTGCACATCTGTAGTTCAGGAGTTAGCCAGAGATTTGGGCAAAGTTTATGCACAGATGCTGGAGATCCCCCTTTATGCCTCTCTTCTTCCTGGGCTTCCCCTCCTTGCTTTCTGGCCACTGTGGGAGGCCTAAACTCTGTCTTCCCATTCCTAAAGCTGGTAAGACCCTGAACTTATCTCCAAATGCTAGCCACTTGGCAGGATTCCAGCTGGGGCCTGCCCTCAGGCAAAAAGCCAAATCACAAGAAACTCACTGAGCAAGATTGCATTTTTCCAAGTGCCAGCTTCAGTTTGTATCTGCATTCAGTTGCTCCCCAGGGCCTTGAGATAGTTTTCTGTTTATATTTTGCCCAGAGTTATAAATGTTAACTGCTGGGAGGATTGTATGAGCTAATCCACCAAAATTGGAAGCAAAACTTTCTGTCTACCCATAGTCAGTTTCTTTTTGCTTCAGTTTAGGCTGGCAGCTGGCTTTTTTTTTTGGTGAATTTTTACATTTTTTCTTTTGCTTATTTCTTTAGGTATTGTAAGAAGGTAAGTTCTAGAATACAGTTTCAGTTTTGCTATGGACATCTTTTTTTTTGTTTTTGCATTTTATCAATAATTGGCAGCAGATTTCTTAAAAAATGCATTATTTTATGTATCACCGATACATAAATAAAAGGCATGTTTGATTTGATCCAGCTGTAAGCTACATATCCAGCCATTCTGTGTATTCCAGTTTCTACAGCATTAGCTGACATTCTCATTGCTGCCTCTTTACTGGTATCAAAGCTTATTGGCCTATCCCAATCTGTCTTCTATCCTCCATTAATCGTAAAATAAAAATCTTATTTTCAAGCTATTTTTCCCATTGAATACTTATCCTATAAATTTTATCATTGAAATTCAAATCCTCCAGTTAGGAGGCAAAACCATTTTGTGGATGTTCTAAATTAAACATGTGGTAATTTGAGGTTATGGGGCATATAATATTAAATCTCTATACTGAGACTTTCAAGACAGAGAGGCCTGTTTATTGGTATATAGAAGGAAAAGATGAATTGCTGACACCAGCTGCTCATTTTCCTCACTGCCAACCTACCAGTTCAAAATCTTTAGCCCCAAAGTGTAAATCTCATGGTATCAGCATATTCTTTCTGGGTTGGTGTTATGGTTTGAATGTCTGTCTCCTCCAAAACTCGTGTTGAAAATGAATCCCCAGTGTAGCAGTATTAAGAGGTAGGGTGTTTAAGAGGTGATTGAGTCATGAGCACTCTGGATTAATCCATTCATGCGTTAATGGATTAATGGGTATAACAGTGAGTCTTTTATAAAAGCCAGTTTGGCTCTCAGTGTGCCTCTCTCTTGCCCTGTGATGCTTTCTGTCATGTTATAACACAGCATGAGAGCCTTACCAGAAGCCAACCAGGTGCTGTCCCTTGACCTTGGACTTTCTAGCTTCCAGAACTGTAAGAAATACATTTATTTTCTTTGTAAATTACTTAATTTCAAGGATATAGTTATAGCAACATAAAAAGAACTAAGATAGAAAATTGATACAGAGAAGAGGGGTTGTTGCTGTACAGATAACTGGAAATGTGGAAGCAACTTTGGAACTGGGTAATTGGCAAAGGCTGGAAGTATTTGGAGGAGCAGGCTAGAAAAAGCCTAGATTGTCATGAGCAAAGCATTATGGGTGATTCTGGTGAGGGCTTGGAAGAAGTGAAGACAAGAGAAAGTCTGGATCTTTTTAGAGATTACTTAAGCGGTTGTGACCAGAATGTTTATAGAAATATGGACAGTAGGCTGGGTGCAGTGGCTCATGCCTGTAATCCCAGCACTTTGGGAGGCCAAGGTGGGTGGATCATTTGAGGTCAGGAGTTTGAGACCAGGCTGACCAACATGGTGAAACCCCCTCTCTACTAAAAATACAAAAATATTAGCCAGGTATGGTGGTGTGTGCCTGCAATCCCAGCTACTTGGGAGACTGAGGCAGGAGAATCACTGGAACCTGTGAGGCAGAGGTTACAGTGAGCAGAGATCCTGTCACTGCACTCCAGCCTGGGAGAGCAAGACTCCATCTCAAGAAAAAAAAAAGAAAGAAAGAAATATGGACAATAAAGACCATTCTGACAAGGTCTGAGATGGAAATGAGGGACAAAGTATTGGAAACTAAAGTAAAGGCCATTCTTGTTATATAGTTGCAAACTTGGCTGCATTGTATCCATGCCATAGGGTTGTGTGACTGGCTGAGCTTGAGAGTGCTGAACTGGTGAAAGACATTTCTAAGCAGCAAAGTGTTCAAGGTGCTGCGTGGTTACTTTTGGCCACTTACAGTGAGATTTGGAAGCCAATGGATGACAAAGATAAAACTGATAATCATGAAAGAAGTGCAGCCTGGCCACAGGCAAGATGAAAAAGCATGTTCACAGAACAAAATAAGGATGCGGCTGAATGACTCATTGTTAAAGAGATTAGCATAAATAGAAAGGACCCTCTCATCACAGACCCAAAGCCATAGGAGGGCAGAACGGTTTTTGACAATTACCCTAGGCTTCTCTCCATGGGCTTGCTGCTCAGGGCCATCTCTGACTCTGCCCCCCACATTTTGGTGCAGGGCTGCTTGGCCCCAGCTGTGGCTTAGGTGCCTCTTTGAAAAGTATAAGCTGTAAAGCTTGATGGCAGCACACTGTGGCTCAAGTAGGCTCAGATGTGGCTTATGCCACAGCTCTGGAAGGTGCAAGCAGTAAGCCTTGACACTATCTGTGAGGTGCTAATTCTGCAGGTGTGTAGAACATAAGCGCTATAGAGGCATAGTGGGCTCCACCCTTCTGATACATCTCAGAGTATGTATCAGAAAGGCCGAGGACACAGGCAGAGATTTGTTGCAGGAGTGGAGTCACTGCTGAAAGTGCCTTCTAGGGCAATGCTGAATGGTGATGGGGTGGTCAGAGCTAGAGCAAGCCTCAAGGCTCCAGAACTCTGTAGCCACCAGCAGCATGCAATGCCCACCTGGGAAAGCTGTAGACAACAGTGTGTAGCTCCCACCCATCAAAGCAGACCCATAGGCTAAGCTTAGCAAAGCCACAGGGCAGGGTTGCCCATTGCCTTTGGGGACTGTTCCTGTTCTATTTCTCCACCATGTTTTGACACAGCAAAGGCCCTCATCAGAAGTCACCAGAGGTGTCTGCCCAATCTTGAACCTCCCAGCCTGTGAACCATGAGCTAAATAAACCTCCTTCCTTGTAAATTACCCAGTCTCAGATACTCTGTTACAGCAACACAAAATGGGCTAAGACAATTGGATTGTGATGGAAATAGTTTTATTTGAGCCAGGGATTGGTTACTTTGACTTCTCCTCTTACTAACTTGTTTAGAAAAAGCCAAAAAGCCAGTGAATCCAGACAGGTCCCAGTGTATCAACCAACCAAAGAAGAAAATACAGGCATATCTACATGTGTTCTGCCTGCTCCACCAACTGGCCATTTTCCTGTCTCTGTCATTCCCCTCAGGTCTCCCTATTCCCTGAGACTCAACAATGTTATAATCATGCCAGTTAACGACCCTACAATTGCCTCTAAGTGTTCAAGTGAAAGGAACTCAGCCTAAGTCAAGAGCTAGAAATGACTAAGCTTGGTAAGGAAGGAATGTCAAAAGCCACGATAGTTCGAAAGCAAGGCTTCTTGTGCCAAACAGTTAGCCAAGTTGTAAATGCAAACAAAAAGTTCTTGAAGGAAATGTGAAGTGCTACTTCAGTGAACACATGAATATTGAGAAAGTGAAACAACCTTATTGCTGCTATGGAGAAAGTCTGAGTGGTCTGTATTGAAGACCAAAGCAGACACAACGTTTCCTTACACCAGCGCCTAATCCAGAGCAAAGCCCTGGCTCTTTAATTCTATGAAGGCTGAGAGAGGGGAGGAAGCTGTAGAAGAAAAGATGCAAGCTAGCAGAGGTTGGTTCATGGGGTTTAAGGAAAGAGGCCGTCTCTATAACATAAAAGTGTAAGATGAAGCAGCAAGTGCTGATGGAGAAGCTGCAGCACATTCTCCGGAAGACCTAGCTGAGATCATTGATGAAGGTGGCTGTGCTGAACAGCAGATCTTAGACAAAATCCCCTTATATTGATAGAAGATGCTATTTAGAACTTCCTTAAGCTAGACAGTAGTCAATATCTGGCTTCAAAGCCTCAAAGAACAGTTTGACCCTCTTGGGAGGGGCTCATGCAGCTAATGACTTTAGGCTGAAGCCAGTGCTCATTTGCTGTTCTGAAAATTCTGGAGCTGTTAAGAATGATGCTAATTTTACTCTGCCTGTGCTCTATAAATGGAACAACAAAGCCTAGATGGCAGCACATCTGTTTACTGCATGATTTACTGAATGTTTTAAGCTCACTATTGAGACCTACTGCTCAGAAAAGATTTCTTTCAAAATAATACTGCTCATTAATAATGCACCTGGTCACACAAGAGATCTGATGGAGATGTACAAGGAGATGAATGTTGTTTTCATGCCTGCTAAGACAACATCCATTCTGCAGCCCATGGAGCAAGGAGTAGTTTCAATTTTCAAGTCCTATTATTTAAGAAATGCATTTTGTAAGTCTACAGCTGCTACAAATAGTGATTTCTCTGATGAATCTGAGAAAGCCTTTTGGAAAGGGTTCACCATTTTAGATGCCATTAGAACATTTCTGATTCATAGGAGCATGTCAAAATATCAACATGAATAGGAATTTGGAAGAAGTTTATTCCAACCCTAATGGAGACTTTAAGGGGTTCAAGACTTCAGTGGAGGAAGTAAATGCATATGTGGTGGAAATAGCAGGGGAACAAGAATTAAAAGTGGAGCCTGAAGATGTGACTGTATTGCGGTAATCTTTTGATCAAACTTTAAGGGATGAGGAGTTGTTTTTTATGGATGAGCAAAATAAATGGTTTCTTGAGATGAAATCTACTCCTGGTAAAGATGCTGTGAACATTGTTAAAATGACAACAAAAGGTTTGGAATATTACATGATCTTAGTTGATAAAGCAGCAGCAGAGTTTGAGAGGATTGACTCCAATATTGAAAGAAATTCTATTGTGACTGAAATGCTATCAAACAGCACCGCTTGCTACAGAGAAACCTTTCATGAAAGGAAGAGTCAATTGATGCAGCAAACCTTATTGTCCTCTTACTTTTTAAAATGTACAGTGGCTCATGCCTATAATCACAACTCTTTGGGAGAGTGAGGTGGGAGGATTGCTTGAGGTCAGGAGTTTGAGACGAGGCCGAGAAACACAGCAAGACCCTGTATCCACAAAAAAGAAGAAAAAAATTAGTTGGGCATGGTGGTTCATGCCTGCAGTCCCAGCTACTCATGAGGCAGAGGCAGGAGGATCACCTGAGACCAGGAGTTCAAGGCCACAGTGAGCTATGATGACACCACTGCACTCCAGCCTGGGTGACAGAGCAAGACCCTGAATCTGACTGACACTGTTCTTCCATGGCTCCTGTCATTGAAACAATCTTATAAATCATCCCGTAGCTAATACATAATGAGTGTCTGCCAAGTGCCAGGCATATACCTCTATCAGCTCACCTAATCCACGTAGCAATTCCATGACAAAGATACTGTTTTCTATCTCTTCTTGCAAATAAGGAAACAAAAGCACACAGTTGCATAGCTAGTAAGTGGCAGTCAGTCAGCAAATTTTTGAAGGGAGAATATGTTATAAAAGAATAAGACCTGGTTAGAGGTTTGATGCTGTTATCACCTATATAGGAGAGTCACTAGTTCATATATTTGCAGCAACGTTTTATCTCTGACTTTTCTAAATATGGAACAATGTATTCTATCAATTTTGTGAACTTATGTTTTGACTCTATTTGTGTTCTTTCTTTCTTTTTTTCTTTTACTTTTTCTTTTTTTGAGATGAAGTTTCACTCTTGTTGCCCAGGCTGGAGTGCAATGGCACAGTCTTGGCTTACCACAACCTCTGCCTCCCAGGATCAAGCAATTCTCCTGCCTCAGCCTCCTGAGTAGTTGGGATTACAGGCATGCACCACCACACCTGGCTAATTTTGTATTTTTAGTAGAGACGGGGCTTCTCTATGTTGGTCAGGCTGGTCTCAAATTCCTGACCTCAGGTGATCCGTCCGCCTCAGCCTCCCAAAGTACTGGGATTACAGGTGTGAGCCACCGCGCCCGGCCTCTATGTGTGTTAAGCCACCACCATCTTGCTCATGAAAAGCCCCATCTATCTGGGCACATAAAGAAAGATGCTGGGGAGCAGATTTCCGTTTGCTCACAGTGGACGTAAACCACCGTAAGCTTTGGATTGCTTCTCTACCCAATTTCACATCGGGGAGCATCCTTCAGAGGAAATTTTGAGAAAATCAGAAGGTGGCAGACGTGATTAAGCTGCCCTGGAGAATGAAATCTGGTAGAATTCTGGTGAGAGAGGAGTCACTGAATATACCATACCGCATTATGTCAGCTGGCTTGTGCGAGCAGCCACAGGGTGCGTGCACAGACCTGTGGGCCATGAGCTCCCCAGAGCAGGCCTCACACCCTAACCCCTTCTCCACCTTTCTGAGCCAGGCATGTTGTTTAAACAGAGCCCCAGTGGGCTTTCCAAGATGTGCCCTCAGAGCACCAGTGTCAAAGGTGGAGTGAGAACAGGATGAGGTGTCCAAGAGGGGTGGAGGCCTCTGTGTGTGGGACCACTTCAGGTTCCACTTCTGTGACACAGCTTCCTCATCTTTCAGGGAGGGCTCTCACAGCTCGAATGTCCTGAGATTCCAGATTTCAAAGGCTCAGCCCACTGTGGCTATAGAATTTCAAGCCAAGACCAAATTCTTTTTTTTTTTTTTTTGCGATGGAGCCTCTCTCTGTCACCAGGCTGGGGTGCAGTGGCACCATCTCAGCTCACTGCAACCTCCACCTCCCAGGTTCAAGCAGTCTTCATCACTCAGCCTCCTGAGTAGCTGGGACTACAGGCTTGGGCCACCATGCCCAGCTAATTTTTGTGTTTTTAGTAGAGACAGGGTTTCACCATGTTGGCCAGGTTGATCTCAAACTCCTGACCTCATGTGATCTACCTGTCTTGGCCTCCCAAAGTGCTGGGATTACAAGCATGAGCCACTGTGCCTGGCCATGACCAAGTTATAAAGACCAGCTTTGTCTTTTATTGTATAGCCCAGAGGGCTCTTTCCGCCCCCCCCCCTCCCCGCCCCCCTCTCTTTTTTGGAGCTAGGAAATGGAATTCCAGATGACTGGCAGTTTGTTAACTGCAGCTGAATTAAGTGTGCTTAAATTTGGCTGAAGCGTATTTGCAGACATCTTAGGAAATAAATCTGGGAAACCATTTGTGATTCTTTGCAGTCGACTTTGAGAAAGAAAATGGCTATATTTTAGATTTATTTCATTCTCTTTTATTATAAAAATAATACATACTTGTTCCAAAAAAGCCAGAAAACACAAAAACACTAAATAACAATTCCATATAATTCTATGACCTGAATCCTACCACTGTATTCTTTTTCGTGTAGTATCCTCTCAGATTTTGTTTCTGATGCTTATGTGGATGGATGGATGGTTGGATGGATGGATGAATGGATGGATGGAAAGATATACAAAATAGGTGTTAAAATGAAATTATGCTAATTATCCCTTTAAAATCATAAAACAATATATAGCAAGGAACATTTTCCACATCTGTTAGTTTAGACATGTATCTTTGTTTTTGAAAGCCTTTGTAGTATTTTATAGGCTTGATGAACCATCAGTTTACAAAATTCATCTTCTATGAACGGGCATTTAGAGTGTTTCAGTTTTTTTTCTCTTATAAAGAAAAGTGCAGAAAATGTCCTTATCCATGTGAATTTGGTGAGTGTCCCTATTATTCTGTGAGTACAAAGCTCTAGGAAGGGATTTAAGCATAATCGAGTACTATTTTTTATACATAAGCCAGAACTGGTTCTTATTATTCTCTTTACTCCTTGCCTATTTGATACGTAGAAAAAAAAATGTTAACTTGTTTTAATTAGACTTTTAAAAGTATCAACGAGCTCGAGTAGTACATTCATTTATTGGATATTTTAAAATTCTTTTTATGTGAATTACCTGTCTATAACCTTAGTCTACTGTTCTGTTGGATATTTATATTTATTTTATTGATTCATAAGAACCACTCATATTATTAAAATTAATGTGTATTTCTCATGTATATTAACAATAATTCTTCTCCACTCATTATTTTTTCCACTGTTACTTGTGGCTTTTTTTTTAATGAAACAGAAATCAAGTATTTATGTTGTCAGACTTATCCTTTATTTAAATAAATTCTGGCTTTAGTGTTTTCCATTGGCAAGGCTTTCTCACACAAATATTATGTAGTATGTAATAGTCATCTTAATTTTCTTCTATTTTTGTGATTTTATTATTCTATTTAGTATACATTTCACTCTTGCTAGTGTTTATCCTAGAGTAAGATAGTAAGTAGATGATTACTTTTATTTTTTCCAAAACATTTAGCCAGTCATTTCAATACCATATATCAGATGGTTCATCATTTTCTTGGTTAATTTTTTACCAAACAGGTGATGATTAAACGGGAACAATATTTAAATGTATAACTGTTGACAATGTTGATAAGCTGAAGCTATTTTGTTTTAATAGAGGTCTCACTGGAGGATCGACAAGCCAAAAATCCCAAAAAGGAGCGTTTGCTCAGTTCTGCACCATCTGAAGATATCTGGAGAAACTACTCCTTGGATGAAATTGAGAGGAACTTTTGTCTCGAAGTAAGATGTTTTCCTAAGCCACAGTTATCTACAGAGTAAACACAGCAACATAGACAACTATGGAAAAGCATTAGGTTTAGGCATTATTTCTAAAATTTGTTTGGATCCTACCTATATCTCCTCCAATGCTGAGACCCCCTCCATCACCTAATATCAGCAATACATGATCATTGATAATAGTGATAGTGATGTGAAATTAATTTTTAAGTACATCTTTTGTGCTACTCATGTACTAGCCCTCATAAGACATATAAAGAAATGATGCAACTTTATTGAGTAACATAAAGGAAAACATGAATAAGTAAAGAGGTCTTTTCTGATTTGTGGTTAGAAAGATATAGTCTTAATACCTGTTCTCCCTATATTAGCATATATATTTTTTCTTTTGAAAAATTATAATAGATGATTTATTCTACACATATAAAATATTTTATAAAGGCATAATAATTAAGACAATATGGCATTAGTGCAGCAGTGGACATTCAAATTGATTGAAAAGGATAGTTAGCTAATGAAGCACTCTTTATATGTGAACTTAGCCTGTGATGTGAAGCGTTTCAATAAAGTGCAGTGAGAGAGGCTTATTTGGTAATTATTACTGAGATAGTTTGCTATCCAGCCATTTTGGGGAATGAAGCTTATAACCTTCCTCTCTTCACCAAAAATAAATTCTGTCTGCATCAATGATTTAAATTTAAGTAATGTGGGTAAACATTTGCTAATCTTGAAATTTAGAATCTCTTGTAAGCATGAAGCCCAAAAACCTTAAATAAAAAGACTGATAAAATTTAACTTCAGAAAAATGAAAAGTCCTTTATACAGCAAAACTTTGTATAAACATATGATAAACTTGGCAAAATATGTGCAACATAAATGAAAGATGAATAACGCCTAACATTCATCAAACTTTTACATATTATTAATATAAAATGTTCAATAGAAGGATGTAGGAAAAACTAAAGCCAGTGTCAATAAGGGTGTTAGAGAAGTGAGCACTGTCATATTTGTGGGTAATTTAGTTAAATTTGTTTTCTGTAGTTGTTGCTAATAGCTTTATTGTTTTCATAAAAACATGACCATTACCAAAAATGTAAGCAACTCTAAAAAGTACAGAGAAGAAAGTAATAAACTCTTCACAATCCACCACCCAAAAAGAATCAAAGGCAACATTTGGTGAACATAATTCTAGGCCTCTCTTTATTCGTCTGTGGAAGGACGGCTGTATCAGTGGGCAGGTGGAGACATAGATAGAAATAATTTTATAAGAAGAGGATCATTCTCCTTTTTAAAAATAAAACATATTTCATTTAAATTTCCTTGGATTTACCAGAAGCAAAGGAAATGTCACTGTCACCATCATAATTAACCCTTTTATGGGGTGTTCCCTGTGCCAGGCAGTGCTTTCCTGCTGGTCTGTTCAGTCTTCACAGCAACCCCATGAGCGAAGCACTGTGACCATCCCAGCTGAGGACACTGAGGCATGAATAGGTTAAATGAGTCCAGCTAAGTCCTGGGGCCGAGTGTAAACAGCCCACACAGTGCAGGCATACACAGTCCCTGCCCTTAACCCTGCAACACTATCCTCGAGGGAAACAGGAGACACTTCTGAACCCTGGATGAACATTTCTTTCCCACAAGACACATTAGGTCCCCAAAGGGACTTTAAGATGAGAAAAGAGATTTAAAAAGCTATTAAGAGCTGGAGAAATGTTTTTGAAGGATGTTTCCATTTCAGACAGTTTGGGCTGGCTTTCTGCTATGAGACTGGAAGTGATGGGCACTTGTTTCTTCCTACGCCTGCCTCCCACCTTACCATTTTTGCTGTTTATAGTTTGTCCTTAGCTGAGTTTATATTATTTATATTCTGTTCAGTTGCCATAATTCCCCCTGTTGTTTTGACTTTGTTTTATATTTGCATGAATTTAATGTGCATCATGATAGTGCAGCGCTGATCACAGTTTATCCCTCTCAGAGTTCTTTATTTTGATTTATTTTTTGGTTGGCTGGATTTCATTGTCAAGTAATTTCCCTAAGAAAGGCTCATGGGTGCTTTATTCTCTTTGTTTTTTTTTTTTTTCATATTTGAAACTATGTGCCTTTTGTTTTTATATTTGAACAGCAACTTGGCTGGCTATAATCCTTCCATCATGGTTTCTTTTCCTTGTAATGTTGTAAATATTTTTTCCATTGTCTTCCAGCATTGGATGTTGCTGTGAAAATAACCTGGGGTCAACTGAATTTCTTTACCCCTCGTAGGTGATTTCTTTTTTCACCTGGATTCCTGAATTATTTTTTTATCCTTGAAATTAACAAAGCAAAGCCAAGCTATATCTCAGCGTGGAGCATTTTGACAAACTCTCCTGAAACACAGTGTGATGTACAGATTCTGTTCTTTCTTTATTTCAGGAAAATGTCTTGTGTCACAGTACTAAAATCATCTCCTCTCTCTCCCTTCCTCCTTCTGTCTTTCCTTCCTTCTACGGTAGCCCTGTTATCCATATACTGGATCATCTTTGCCGCTCCTTGAGAGCTGTCATCTTCTCTCAAGTTGATTTAATTCTTTTGTCCCTTCCTTCTGCCTCCATTGAGATTCTTCCACACCACTCCTTTAATACTAATTTACATCTCATCATCCTTGCCTCTTATTCTTGCTGTTTCTAATTTATTAGTTCCTGTAATTATGCTATTTTTGTTTTCTATTTTCTTAGCTTTGAAATATTCCTTCTCAATGAAAATTTCTAGTCATTTTCAAGATTTTCTTTTAATTAATTGATTTTTTAATTTAGTTCCTTTTTGTGACATGAAATTTTTCCAGAGGATGTGTTCATATTTTTACATATTCCTGTTCCTCTTTGCTGAGTTCTTTGTCTTTGCCTGATCCTTCTTTCTCTTTTTCCCCATCATATGTTTGCATAGTTGCAAAACCATTTATTTTCATCCTGTTTGTGCTCAGGATGAGATTTACTTATCTTCTGAGTACTGTTGTATTATCATTTTCACTGCTGTACAGTTTCAATTGTCTAAATATTTCACAAGTTATAAATTCTCCTATGGATGGACATTTGGATTGCTTCCTGTTTTATGCCAATCCAAACAGTGCCACCATAAGTGGTTGTAAACTTAGCTTCTGGTCCACCGGTGCCAAGGCTTCTCTGGGAATTACACCTAGGAGTGGAACTGTGAGCTGGGTCGTAGAGAACATGCCCTTTAGGCCCAATGGGTGGTATCCTATTGCTTACCACCATATTGATTTACACTCCCACCAGAAGCATGTGAGCACTCCTGCCATTCCATGTGCCCCCCAGCACTTGATACTGCTAAGCTTTTACATTTCTGCCAGTTTGATGCAGATGAAATGCTATCTCACCTATAACTTTTGTTTATTTCATTTGTTACTAATGTGTTGAACAGCTTTTTGTATTTTATAACTTTTGTTTAGAACATTTTTAATAAAAATATATCCACTTTTAATAAATATGTATCACATGCCAACACTGTGCTTCATCCTAGGTAATTATCTGTGAAGAAAACAAATACAGTCTCTACTTGCGTAGAGATCACATTACCTTATATTAGGGAGAGAGTTATTCAACAAGTAAAAAGTCATGAAGACAGTTTTTTAGTGGTATAATGGGAAAGACCAGGCTGTTATGAGAGAGCATGACAACAGGGACCTCATTTAGATTCAAGATCAAGGAAACATTCATAAAAACTGAACATATGAAGGTGGAAAATGGATACACCTTTGGCTTTTCCATCAAGAGTATGATGGTCTATGAAGGGCAGACGACCACGTATTTTTATTTCCTTTTTTATACTTTGCTGAATTGCTTGCATTAAAAAAACAAAAAAAAAAAAACAAAGGCTTGTACTTTATATATAAACAGTAAGGAAATCTAGCGATTCTCCTTCTTGTTCCTTTAGTGGATCAAGATTCTTGTACATATATTTTCATGTTCCAGTAGATTTTTTTAGAAAGTGATGTTTTACACCAAGTCGGTGGTGATTTTGTTTATCTTCTTATCCCAGTTAGCAGGAAAAAATTAAATTCAGACAAAGTGGGATAGTTGAAAATATTGGAGAATATTGTTATTGCTCAATAATAAACAGTAGGAAAACCTTTGGAAATAAAACCCATCTTCATAGTATTTTTACGAGTCGTATAAAAATCAGTGGTTAACCTGTGTTGCTGCATTTTAGGAGTCCCATAAGCAAAGCTCATTTACCCAGCTTCTTTGTCATTCTTCATTAAAAAAAGAAAAGAATGATGAAAGAAATGTCCAATGTATATTCTGTTTACGCAGTCCTTACATTAATAATTTTCCTTACTATAAAAAGGAAAAAAGCTATTTCTATTTTTAATAAAATATTACCAGCTTTTTTGTTTGATTGGCCTGACTTAATCAGGAGAAGCGTAGCATGGGCTCACAGTAGGGAAAGGCTTGAAAGTATATTAAGGAAGATGTATCAAACTGGCAGATCCACCAAGTATTTTTAGCTCTGAAATGTGAGGTGGAGCTATTCTATGTGCTGTTTTTCCCTGGGAAATTTGTCTGCCTTGTCACTTGAGTAGCTGTGACTGTGAATACTGTTTTGTAGTGAGCTCATCAATTAAACATTTGAAGTTCGGTACATGCCATAGTAACCTTTTTGATCAGTTTTTGGAGAGAAAAATGTGAAGAGATTTTTGGTAAAAATAAAATGGTTGAATAGCTCCACGAAGTTGATTTTTACGAATGCCACACTCTAATTTTAATTTATTGCAGCTTTCGAAGTCCTATGAAAAGATTGAAAAGGCCCTCAGTGCAGGGGACCCCTGTAAAAGTGGCTATGTGTCTTTTAATTATCTAAAGATTGTCCTCGACACCTTTGTATACCAGTTACCAAGAAGAATTTTTATCCAGTTAATGAAAAGGTAAGAGTCTCATTGTTTCCTTGACATTTTTTCCCCAAACGTCAACCGTGAGAATAAGGAACAGCTTTGTTTATTTTTTACTAATGTTTTAGACTTTTTATTATTGAAAATTTAAAACATATACAGAGGTAAAGGGAATAGTATTGTGAATCCACGAATGTACCCACTACCCAGCTTCAATGAGGGTCAAATCTTGACGAGTCATTTCATTTGTATTCCTGCTCATTTTCTTCAACCCCTGATATTTCTGAAACAAATACCAGACACCATATTTCCCTCTCTCTCTAAAAGATAAGAACTCTTTTTAAAAACAAGTTGAAAATACAGTTTTCACATCTAACAGAGTTATCAATCATATTAATAAATATCCAGTCAAGGTTCAAATCTAACTGCTTGCCCCAGGTTTTCTTTTATAATTTAAATGTATTTAAATCAGGATCCAAATGAAGTCTGCAGTTACAATTGATTTATCATGATTCTTTTTAGAACTCTAGCTGTCTCCCCATGTCTTAATTTTAGAAGTAATTTGGATTGTTTGTTATGGGGGCTTTCTTACAATCTGGATTTGACTGCTTGTAAGCCTGCAGTGACATTTAACCTGTTTCCCTGTCTCCCACCCCTAACTCCCAACCCTAAATTGATGGTTAGATATAGATGTACAGACCCATGTTCATTTTTCTGGGGTGGCAAAATACTTCATATGTGGTGGCAAATATATATTGACTGTCTCTCTTTTCATATTCTTATCAACAATTGTTGATCATAACTAGATCCATTAATTCACTAGAGATGATAAAATGATGATATTCTATGTCTATCATTTCTTCTTATTAGTTGAAGGACTTCTATAATAACGACTTCCCTTCTCCAACTATGTGGTAACAAGACACATTTAGTATAAGAAAGGCAGGACAGGTGACCGGGTGTGGTGGCTCATGCCTGTAATCCCAGCACTTTGGGTGGCCGAGGCAGGTGGATCACGAGGTCAGGAGTTCAAGACCAGCCTGGCCAAGATGGTGAAACCCTGTCTCTACTAAAAGTCTGGCATGGTGATGGGTGCCCGTAATCCCAGCTATGCAGGAGGCTGAGGCAGAGAATTGCTTGAACCTGGGAGGTGGAGATTTCAGTGAGCCAAAATTGTGCCACTGCACTCCAGCCTAGGTGACAGTGTGAGACTCTGTCTCAAAGAAAAAAAAAAAAAGGCAGGACATCCTTGATTCTTTCCCTGTGTTTCCTACTTTCCAAAATAATGAACTGGTTCCCTAGCATCCTCCAAAAGTGAGCAATGAGTGGGTTTTTTTCTTAATTTTTTTTTCTTAGTAATTGTTATGAACCCATGACTTTAAACATATTTATGTCTCAATTCATGACAGCTCTTCTACTGATACTCGTTTGTTCCCTCTTGGCCAGTGAGCATTTTCGCATCAGCTCTGACATCCTGTTGATGTGACCAGATAGTCTTTGACAGCTTTCTTGCTTTCTGGTGCGACAAACGTTCCAGGCTCATCTTGTACGTCCCTTGCCTGGGACCTGGCATGAGCCATTTCTCCAAGGATCCCTGTTCTTTTCCGTTTGAAATGGTATATGTAGACCTCAGTCTGGGTTAGGAATATTCTCTTTACCTGGTCTTCTGTCCAGATGAGACCGAGAACTTTTCTCAGGGGAAATAGAGTAGAAGCTAATGGAAAGATTGTCCTGTCAAACTCTGGGTAATTGATGGGTGCTGTGGGGGGTTCCCTAGAAAGGAGAGGCATGAGAGAAGGGGATGGAAAATGCAGCATGAAGCTACAGCAGCTGGATCCATTCCCTGTAGCACCCCACTTTCCTTGCCAGCTCCCTATATGTCCAGAGAGAATCAGCATGTGCTAATACTGTGGCTTTTAGAGGGAAAGCAAATTTGGCCTTAGGAGTCAGTATTTCCATGGCTCAGAAACAGCTTTGTTCGGTCTACACATGGTGACTTTTTTCAGGAATTTTTTTGGATTGCTAAAACATATGCAGCCATTTCTTCTTATCTTGTTTTCAAAATTATGCAAATAATAATAGCAATAATAAAAATTAAAAGCAGATAGTCACCATCCACCTTACCTAACAAATTTACTATTCCCATTGTTCCACATTGTCTTCTATTTTTGTATTCACATACATATATAATCTTTGCATATTTGTAATCACAGTGCATTACAGTTTTATATTGTGTTTTTAAAAATAGAAATGCATATTATAGACATTTTCCATATTAGTTTCATAGTCTTCAGAATTATAATTGTAATAGATGCTTACAGTGTCATTCAGCTAACATTTGTTGAGTGCCTTTCTCTATCAGACATGGTGGTAGGTGCTAAAAATGAAATAAGGCCAGGCACAGTGGCTCATGCCTGTAATCCCTGTATTTTGGGAGGCCAAGGTGGGTGGATCACCTGAGGTCAGGAGTTCAAGATCAGTCTGGCCAACATGGTGAAACCGCATCTCTACTAAAAATACAAAAATTAGCCGGGCGTGGTGGTGAGCGCCTGCGGTCCCAGCTGCTCAGTAGGCTGAGGCAGGAGAATTGCTTGAACCCAGGAGGTGGAGGTTTCGGTGAGCTGAGATTGCACTACTGCCGTCCAGCCTGGGCAACAGAGTGAGAATCTGTCTCATAAAATGAAGAAATAATAACAAATCGTCCCAAGCCAGAGAGGCTTGCCAGAGTGATGACATCTATGAAGAATATGATGGGTTCATAGAATGCGTGTTTTGGGGGTTGAGGGTGACCAGAGCTGGGGTGTTCTCATAGCTTGTTCTAGCCAGGGATGTAGGGATATCTGAGTCTCTTTTTGGCATTCACCCAAAATTCCCAGTGAAATGGGTTACAGGAAACCATAGCAGAGTGAACACTCAAGTGCTGATATCATGAATTCTGTATTATATACAATTCTCCTGATATACATATCTGGAAGTACAGATTTGTCATATCTTTCTGGTCAACTATTCCCTTTACTATTATATCATAGCCCTTTTATCCCTATGAATGCCTTTTTGTGGTCTATCTTATCTGCTATTGAATTATAAGTTTTATTTTAATTAGTATTTGTCAGGTATATCTTTTTCCAATTTTTTTACTCTTTTATTGTGGTATTTTAGGTATTTCTTATTAAATAGCATGTATCTATATTTCTTAAAATTCCAAAATTAACATCTTTGCTTTTTTAGCTGTCAAGTTTAGTCTGTTTTCATTTATTGTGATTAATATGTTTGGATTCTTCCCCCATCTCTTATTTTGTACTATTATTTCTTCTGCTCTTCTTTTTTTCTTTATTTCTCATCTTTCTTGTTTGGTATCAGCTAAGTTTTCTTTTCTTTCCTTTTTTTTATTTATTTATTTTGAGACAGGGTTTCACTCTGTCACCCAGCTAGAGTAGGGTGGTGTGATCTCAGCTCAATGCAGCCTCCGTCTCCCGTGTTCAAGCAGTTTTCTCCTGCCTCAGCCTCCCGGGTAGCTGGGATTACAGGCATGCACCACCATGCCCAGCGAATTTTTGTATTTTCAGTAGAGATGGAGTTTCACCATGTTGGCCAGGCTGGTCTCAAACTCCTGACCTCAGGTGATCTGTCCACCTCAGCCTCCCAAAGTGCTGGGATTACAGGCATGAGCCACTGCTTTTTTCTTTTTTTTGAGTTTTTTAATCACTCTTTTTTTTCCTTCCACTTTAAGACTTAAATATCTTATTTCTATTCTCATAGTGGTTTTCCTTAAAATTTTCACATGTGTTCTAAATGTATAAAGTCTAAAGGCCTCTATGAGAAGGTGAAAGGGAGGAAGAGCAGCCACAGGAAGAACTCTGGGAGGAGCCTCCCAGGAGCAGGCCCCTGGATCCAAGGACTGCCCACATGGTGTATTCTGGGGCCTGGCAGAAGCCAGTGTGCCTGGAGCCAAGTTGGCAATTAAAAACATTTTCCATTTGTTCGTGATTCCGACTTGAAAGGTTGTATATGTCTAGAAATTTATTCATTTATTCTAGATTATTCAATTTTTTGGTATATAATTGTTCATAATTGTCTCATATGATCCTTTGTATTTCTGTGGTATCAGTTATAATATCTCCTCTTATTTACCTTTTTCTTAGTCTAGCTGAAGATTTGTTTCTTTTGTTTATCTTTTCAAAAAACAAACCCTTAGCTTTGTTGATCTTTTGTTTTTCTAGTCTCTATTTATCTTATTTCTGCTTTGATCTTTATTATTTCTTTTCTTCTGCTGACACTGGCTTAGTTGGGTCTTTTTTTCTGTTTTCTTGAAGCATAAGTTTCAATTGTTTATTTGGAATCTTCTTTTTTGGTGTAGGCATTTATTGATGTAAACTTTCCTCTTAGAATTGCATTTGTTGCATCCCACATATTTTAGAATATTGTGCTTCCACTTTCGTTTGTCTCAAGATATTTTAAAATTTCTTCATTTCTGTATTGTTTATTGTTATTTATTATCTATTGGTTGTTCAGGAGCATATTGTTTAATTTCCATGTATTTGTGATTTTTTTCCCCAAAATTCCCCATTATTGATCTCTACTTTTATATCATTGTGGTCAGAAAAGGTACTTGACATGATTTTAGTCTTCTGAAATGTGCCAAGACTTGTCTTGTGGCCTACTGTCTGATCTATCTGGAGAAAGTTCCATGTGCGCTTGAGGGGAATGTATATTCTGTTGCTGTGAGATAGAATGTTCTGTATATTTATTAGATCCCCTTGGTCTAAAGTGTTGTTCAAGTCCAGTGTTTCCTTATTAATTTTCTGTCTAGATGATCTGTCTATTATTAAAAGTGGGATATTGAAAGCCACTACTATTATTATATTGCAATCTGTTCCTACCTTCAAATTCTTTAATATTTGCTTTACATATTTAGGTGCTCCAATGTTAGATGCATATAAATTTATAATTGTTAAATCATCTTGATGAATTGATTTCTTTATCATTATATAATGTCCTTTGTTTCTTTTTACAGTTTTTGACTTAAAATCTATTTTGTCTGATGTAAGTATAACTATCCTTTCTTTTTTGTTTCCATTTGCATGGAATATCTTTTTTTATCCCTTTACTTTCAGTCTGTGTATGTCCTTAAACGTGAGGCAGATCTCCTGTGGGCAGCATAGAGTTGGGTCTTTTTAAAATCCATTCAGTCACTCTATGTCTTTTTATTGGAGGATTTAATCCATTTATATACATAGTAATTATTGATAGGGAAGGACTTACTACTACCATTTTGTTAATTGTTTTCTGGTTGTTTTGTAGGCCCTTTGTTTCTTTCTTCCTCTCTTGCTATCTTCCTTTGTGGTTTGATGGTTTTCTGTAATGGTATGCTTTCTGTTTTTGTTTTGTGCATCAACTATAGATTTTTTTGTTGTTGTTACCATGAGGCTTGCCTAGAAATTTTATACTTATCATAGTCTGTTTCATGCTGATAACAACTTAACTTTGATTGCATACAGCACATCTACACTTTTGTCCCCCTCATTTTATGTTTTTGATGTCAAAATGTACATAATCTGATAATACATATTCCTTGGCAATTTACCCAATTATAACTGTTATTAATAGTTCTGTCTTTTACATTTCTTTTAATACTTGTACTAAAGATACAATCACTTTACACATCACCATTTCTGTCCTAGAGTGTTGTAAACATGACTGTGTAATACTTATAATACTATTGAGTTTTGGGCTTTTATAACTTTTATAATAATTAGCAGTCTTTTGTTTCAACTTAAAGAACTCTCTTTAGCAATTCCTGTGAGGCAGGCCTAGTAGTGATGAATTTCCTTAGCTTTTGTATGTCTGGGAAAGTTTTTATTCTCAATCATCTCTGAAAAATAGCTTTTCTGTGTGAAGTATTCTTGGTGGGCAGGGCTTTTTCCCCATTAGCCTTTTGAATGTATCATTCCACTCTCTCCTGTTTCTGTGGAGAAATCTGCTGTTGGGATCTCTTTGTGTGTGATATGTTTTTACTATGTCTTGCCACTCAGGATTTTTTCTTTGTATTTGATTTTTGATAGTTTGATTATTATGTTCTCTTGGTGACCTCCTCTTTGGGTTGAATTTGATTAGAGACCTCTGTGCTTCCTGTAACTTGGGGTATTGGTATCTTTCCTCAAATTAGGGAAATTTTCAGTCACTAATTATTTAAATATGCTTTCTAGGCCTTCTTCTCCTTCTTGAATTCCTATTATATGTATATTAGGTCTCTTGATAGTGTCTCATAATTCCCATAGGGTTTCTTCATCCTTTTTTATTCTTTTTTCCTTCTGTTCCTCTGATTGGATAATTTCAAATGTTCTGTCTTCAGGCTCATGTATTCTTTCTTTAGCTTGAATGAGTATGCTGTTGAAGCTTTCTGTTGCTTTTTTTTTTCAGTGCAGTCATTGTAGTCTCCATCTCTAGGATTTCTATTTAGTTTTTAAAAAAATTGTTTCTATTTCTTTGTCAGAACTTTAATTTTGTTCACTTAATTCTTTCTAAATATTATTTTTTTAATCTATGTATTCTTGTAGCTCACTGAACTTTAAGAGGATTATTCTGAATTATTTGTGTATCATTTAATACATCTTCCTTTCTTTAGGGTCCATTGTTGGAGTTTTGTTTGGAAGTGTCATGATTTTTTGAGTCTTTGTTATCCTTGTGTCATTGTGTTGGTATCCATGCATTTGATGAGACAACCACCTTTTCTGGCTTTTACAGGTGTTCTTTGGCAGAGACAGACATTCATTATTCAGTCTAGCTTGTGATTCTGTATGGGACAGCTGATAATGACCATGGCAGACAGAGCTTGCTTTTGGATGATCTAGATGGCTGGGCTACTGCCGTGGCTCTGAGTTCAGGTGGGCCACCCAAGCTGGGCTCAGTAATCAGGTTGAGCTGCTGGATGGGCATTATAATTGTCTCAGACTGGGCTGGGCCACAGGGTAGATTTCCTGGCCACATGGTACTGCTGTTCCAGTTCAGCAATTGGTCAGGGTTGCAGGAGGGGTCCCAAAGTTAGATGGAATTGCTGATAGGGATGGATGGGAGCTGATGCTTTGCTCTAGTAGAAATGCACAGTTCAGGTTTGCCTTCCTGCCTATGTGGGTCCTTGGGGTTGGCTTTGAGACTGGGCTGAACACTGTTGAAACTATGGGTATGGCATATCTAGCCCCTGCTCTTTGCTGAAATTCAATGTGGTGGTAATTTTCCTGCCTGGTTAGGGTCTAAAAGCCCCAGGGTAGGGCATAGGGCTGGTTTTGGAGGCTGGCCATCTATGAATTCAAGCCAAGTAGAACTTCTTTTTACTTCTGGGAGTTATCAGCTCAGCTTTGCAGGTGTGATATGCAGTTAGATTGTACCTCTGGGCACCACTCTTGGCAGGTACACAGAGCTCCCACTTTGTCTCCTTGCTTTGTTTCTTCCTGACTCCAGATGGTCTAGCCATGCCATTTCCCTGTGTTCCCTTTGAGGTGAGATGGGAGTGGGCTTCCTGGGAAGAGTGCTGGAAAGCTGGGTGCCCACCTCCAGTTCTCTTTTCAATTCTGTAGAAACTGTTCTTCCTGGGAAACACTTTCTGTGTGGCACTGTGTCGACTTGGGGGAATGCGGTTAAAACAGGACCATTTCTTCTACCCTTTTTATGTGGTTTTTTTTTTTTTTTAGAAAGAAAAAAATGAAAGAGAAAGAAAGAGGAAGAGATTCTAGAAAAAGAGAGAAAAGGAGAAAGAAAGAAACAGCAAAAGAAAGAAAAAAAGAATGAAAGATAGAAAGAAAGAGGAAGAGAAAGAGGGAGGGAGAATGGGATTCTTGTTTTATTGCCCAGGCTAGAATACAGTCTAAAAA
>CAUYQU010047913.1:0-85684 GCA_963574635.1 Cheracebus regulus
TTTTTTTTTTTTTTTTTTTTTTAAAGATGGGGTTTCACCATGATGGCCAGGCTGGTCTTGAACTCCTGACCTCAGGTGATCCACCCACCTCGGCCTCCCAAAGTGCTAGGATTACAGGCATGAGCCACCGCGCCCGGCCCCAAAACATTTTTATGACCCCCTGCCCATGAAATAGTTACTCCCCATTGCCAGGCTGTTTCTGTCTTAATGCATTTCCCTCTTCTGGATATTTCACATGCATAGAATCATACAATATGTTACCTTTCGTATTTGACTTCCCACTTCTTTTTAAGAAAACTAGAGCTCACCTCAGAAGAGGAACTTAGCAGAAATGAACTCCACAGTGGGGTCTCGAGTTGGAGTTCCCTGCAGCCTATTGCTCTGATTGTGGCTTCCCCTGTTGTTTTTCCTTTGATTTGCTGGTCAGTCTCTTCTTTTTCTCTTACCCAGTGAATTGAGCTTTACTTATTTTGACTTTGTCTATCTGTTATTGATAAGAGCTTCCACATTTGAAATTGATTATTGGATTAGTTTGTATGTGGTCATCTCTTGATATATGTGGGAGATTGGTTCCAGGACCCCCTGTAGATACCAAAAGCTATAGATGCTCAGGTCTGTGATATAAAATGGCCCAGTATTTGCGTATAACCTACACACATCCTCCTGTATACTTTAAATCAACTCTAGGTTACTTATGTTACCTAATACAGTGTATTGGGGCACTCAGCCTCAAGTGATCCTCCCACTTTGGCCTCCCAGAGCACTGGAATTTATAAGTGTGAGCCTTTGTGCCCAGCCCCAATCTCTTGAATTACTGCCTGATAGGTTAAAAAAATGATGGGTCATGGTTTTAAAAGGCATTTCTTTTAACATTTGAGGTTAAAAATCCTTTGGTCTTTATATATTTTGTGTATGAACTGCATGTTAATCCTCTTTGTCCATTTTTCTATTATATTGTTGACTGTTACTGAGACCCTTTTGAATATTCATAAAATAAGCTCTGAATCTTACATTTATTGAAAATAGTTCCTCCCTGAATTCCTGTTCTTTTGACTTTTTATGTTTGTGGTGTCAGTTTCAATCTTTTTTTTTTTGGATATAACTGATTTTTTTTCTTTCTTTTTTTTTTCTGGCCCCTTTCTATGAGAATGTACTGATTTTTTTAATGGAGTAAAGTGTAACTATTTTAATCTTTGTGGTTCTTGGGTAAATGGGAATTGATTATGTGATGAATATAGTCATACCCCCGTTGGGTTATTTCTCCAGGTTCTGCTTCCTTCGGTGCTGTGGCTGTGTGTTTTCTGAGAGAGCCTTGAAAGAGATAAAAGCGGAAGTTTGCCACACGGTGAGTTCTTGAACAGTACCATTTGTTCCTTCTCCGTAGCTGAGGAAGTCAGATGGTTTAGGGTCCTTTCCCTCCGTTTGTTCTTTCTGAAACTCAGCTCTCATAAGCTACTTTCCTGCTTCCATGGCTCTTGGTTGCTGGGAGTACAGACTCCAGTCTCTTGGCACCTGACCATGGCCTGCCAGTCCAGGTCAGACCACATGACAGCTATATCCTGCACATGCTGCTGCCTCAGTCTCCTCTAGTGGACCTGCTGTCCTGGAGGGCCTGTTCCCCTGTGAACCCCAGTTCCATAGTTCTTTCTTCTGTGACTCCCTGGTGCTAAACCTCCTTCCACATTCCCCAAGCACCTTGTTATCTCACTCCTCCCATCGTAATGCAATTGCGTATGTATGTGTCTGTTTCCCTACCAGACTTAGTTTTTGAGGCTAGGAAACAAGGCTTGTTCATCTCTTTATCCATAGGGCTTATTCTTTCCAGGGCATGTAGAATGCCCCCAGTAAATGCTTGCATGGGTGGCGAGTAACTAGGCGTGAGAGCTAGCCTCAGCCCACATGGAGGAAATACTGATGGCTTTATTTTAATGGCGTTGCTGCTGAAGCCAGAATGTGTCTTTGGTGTACTGCTAGCCTGCTGCTTCGTTTAATGTCATGGATGCCAGCAACTTCTGACCGTGTTTCATGTGTATCAACCCTGTCTGTATTTCATTCCCTATATTGTTGTTCCCTGTTGTAAAAGCCTGCAGCTTTCATTGAGTGATGGTTGGGCTAGGCACTGATATGTGGGATAGCAAGCTGAATGAGATCCATGAAAGCCCTTGCCCTCCTGCATCCCACATTCTAATTGAAGAGAGAGACACTCAGATAGATGAGCAAGGCAGAATCGATTGTGACCGATGCCAGGAAGGAAATGCATGAGACAGTGTGACGGAGGGAGAGAGGCTGGCGTAGTGGTGGTCGGCAAAGGCATCTCTGGAGGTTTGGGCTCAGACCTGAAGGGCACAAGGGAGCCAGCCATGCACAGCCTGAGTAGCAGCCTCTTAGGCAGCAGGAACAGCATGTGCAAAAGCTCAGAAGTGACAGAGGACTTTGCGGGTTTAGGGAACAGAAAGTGTGGTGAGAGTGGAGGGCCTGTGAGGGGAGTAGATGAGATTAAAGAGTTAGGCAGGGGTCGTCTCATGCAGGTTCTGGGGGGCCACACTGGGGCTTAGGGATTTCATTCTAAGAACATCAGGAAGCCAGAAGGCAGCTTTAAGCCAGATGGGATGTGCATTAGTTTTTAAGTGACTATTCTAAAAATCCTAGACATGGAGGAGGACACCGGGCGGCTCCAGTTACCTAGACCCAGAGGCAGGCAGAGGTGAATGGGTAAGAGGTCAGTGGGGGTGGTAAGTTGTGTCGAGTTTGGGGTGACTATGAATAAAACCTTCATAGAATGAGAAGTCTGTCTTATTCAGCTTTCTTGTAAGAAAAGAAATTCAAAGAAGACACTTGGGAATTGGTTGATAGCATTCCACCAGAAGTATTGATCATGTCTCCTGTATTAAGATGATGGCATAGATTCCAGGGGAAAATAAGATTTGGATGATGTGGTTCCTGTACTCAAGGAGATTTCAGTCCTGCAGGAGCTGTACATTATATGAAATGTCATGCTTTTGAGACATCATTACTTTGCTTTTTGAGGCCAGGTACCAAATGGATGGTAAAAATATTGGCATTAAGGTGCCAGAGAACTTTCTTTTGTCTGCTGGTGAGAAATGGTTTTATAAAGGGAGGGGCATTTGTTCTGGGCCTCAAAGGAAGAGCATGGTTATTGGTTGGACTCCCAGGGATGGACAGATTGCTGGTGGTCGTGGTGCTGCTCTGGAGAGGTACATAGCCAGGCACTGGGTATCTCTGTAGCTTATTGTGTAACACCTGTCTTAACTGCCTAAGTGAGTAGATCTTAAGCTCAGAGCATTGGCAGGCAGGATCTAGCAAAACTGTTTGGTATTCTCTGCATTTTTATGGTAACTTTATGGCAAAGAGTACTGTTTTTCTATATTTGTCCTAGGAATATAAAGTTAACTGTTAGGTTGGGCATGGTGGTTCACGCCTGTAATCCCAGCACTTTGGGAGGCTGAGGCGAGTGGATCACCTGAGGTCAGGAGTTCGAGATCAGCCTGGCCAACATAATGAAACCCCATCTCTCCTAAAAAGACAAAATTTAGCTGGGTGTGGTGGTACATGCCTGTAGTCCCAGCTGTAGGGGAGGCTGTGGCAGGAGAATTGCTTAAACCCAGGAGGCAGAGGTTACAGTGAGCTAACACCACTGTACTCCAGTCTGGGTGACAGAGTGAGACTCCACTGCAAAAAAGAAAGAAAGTTAATGGATAAAATTAAGTAGACATAATGGGTAGATTTAAATAAAAATATTAAGATATTGACAGTACAGTTGGGAGGGGAATGGCTGAAGTTTGCAAAACACTGTTGTAAGTGCTACGGGGACCGTGATTGGTTAATGGGAGGAAGAGGAGCAGCAGCAGCATTGGTAAGTTGGAAGCAGCCAGGCAGCCATACTGAGATGAACAGCAGTTGTGATCGAGGCCTAGTCCTGTCAGGACTGTGGGCAGGGTGGGGGCAGTACAGGAGCAGGGAGAGAGGCCGAGGTGTGAGTTGGAGTGGATTGGGGAAACTTTCAAATGCCAGATGGAGAAGCAGGAGTTCTAGTTCTTAAGAGTTCTCAGAATCATTCTAATAGGTAACCAAGTTTGGGAGCCCTACTGATCTAAAGCAATCCAATTTTTTTCTTCTGCCCATGATAGTACCCATCTCTTAGATGGGTACACAGTTTGCATTGGTTGGCCTAAAACATCCATACTAGTAACCATGAGGACACGTGTACAGTAAAACTGTACTGTCTGCAGAGCTGCACAGAGAAGTTGATTCTTTTCCATGGAAATACAGCATCACAGGGGAACTCTGAGATGATATTGTTGGTGCTTGGGAAATTATACTGAAAGCTAGTTAGCTGTTGACAGTCTGTACCTTGCGCACTTCTGGGGAAGGGAAGGAGGCAGGAGGAAAGAGGAACAGAGCCACGTCAGGATTGCATAAGGGACAGCAGAGACCAGGTGACGAGCAAGAGCGTAAGCTCCTCCCGGCCCCTTGCAGAAGCCGCCTTGGCTGTTGTGACCTTCTGCAGTTATGACAGGACACTGTTTGAAATTCAGGAACACCTCAGGAAATTGTCTTAAAAATAAATCTGTTGCCAACAGAGAATGAATGAGAAAATGAGGAAATGCAGCTGGGAGCCAGTGGGAAAGGGCTTTGGGATCCTCAGTGTGTGGACCTGTGCAGGATGGACAGAGAGAAAAGACTGAGCAAGAGTTTGACAGCAGGAATGAGCCAGGATCCTGTGTGGGAGGCATGGTGATAGAGGGGAGCTCAGCTGCTGGGGGTTCCTCCAGCAGGAGGGAAGCTTCACACATGCCCTGCGTTCAGACATGTGCACACTTTAACAAATAGAGAACAGGATGGTGTTAGACATACTTGCAAGTATACCCAGGAAGTCTTCTGGAAAGAATATATATATACGAAGGTAGGAAATGAAGCTGAGATTTACTGCAGAAGCCAAATGACCTAAATCAGTCATTCCCAAACCAGGCTGCACTTTAGAATCACCAGCCACAGTGGCTTATTCAGTTCCCATTTGCCATCTTAGATTGAAGATGAAGGCTCAGAAAAGCTTTCTAGGTTGATATAGAGCCCCATGGAGTTCTAGTTCTTAAGCATTCTCAGAATCATTCTAATGGGTAACCAGATTTGGGGGCCCTACTGATCTAAAGCAATCTAATTTTTTTCTTATGCCCATGACAGTACCCATCTCTTAGATGGGTGCACAGTTAAGCATTGGTTGGCCTAAAATATCCATACTAGTAACCATGAGGACACGTGTGCAGTAAAACCATAGCAGAACTGCACAGAGAAGTTGATTCTTTTCCATGGAAATACAGCATTACAAGGGAACTCTGAGATTATATTGTTGGTGCTTGGGAAATTATACCGAAAGCTAGTAAGCTGTCGACAGTCTGTACCTTGTGCCTTCAAGGGAAGGGAAGGAGGCAGGAGGAAAGAGGAACAGAGCCACGTCAGGATTACATAAGGGACAGCAGAGACCAGGTGATGAGCAAGAGCGTAAGCTCCTCCCGACCCTTGCAGAAGCCGCCTTGGCTGTTGTGACCTTCTGCAGTTATGACAGGACACTGTTTGAAATTCAGGAACACCTCAGGAAATTGTCTTAAAAATAAATCTGTTGCCAACAGAGAATGGATGAGAAAATGAATGCTTTTTACTTGTATACCGTACATAAAAGTTGCCTTTGCAGAGCTGTGTTGAATACTCTGTGCTAATTTGCTGGGGCTGCCATAATCAAGTACCCAAGATGAGTTACCAGAAATTCATTGTCTTACAGGTCTGGAGACTAAAGACCAAAATCAAGGTGTCATCAGGGTTAGTTTCTTCTGAGGGAGGGCTCTATGCCAGGCCTCTCCTTGGCTTATAGACGGCCTTCTTCTTCACATCATCTTCCCTCTGTCATGTCTGTCTTTGTATCCAGATTTTCCCTTATTAGGACACCAGTCCTAATACTGGATTAGGGCCCACTTTAATGATGTCATCTTAATAATTACATCTGCAGTGTCCGTGTTTCCTAATAACATCATATTTTGCGGTACTAGGGCTTGGATTTCAACATATGAATTTTGCAGGGGACATAAGTCAACCCATAATACACAATTTAGAAAATCATAGAGCGTGGGGCCGGGTGTGGTGGCTCATGCCTGTGCTCTCAACACTTTGGGAGGCTGAAGTGGGTGGATCACTTGAGGTCAGGAGTTCAAGACCAGCCTGGCCAACATGGTGAAACCCCGTCTCTACTAAAAATACAAAAATTAGCTGGGCGTGGTGGCATGCATCTATAGTCTCAGCTACCTAGGAGGCTGAGGCAGGAGGATCATTTGAACCCGAGATGTGCAGGTTGCCGTGAGCCAAGATCATGTCACTGCACTTCAGCCTGGATAACAGCAAGACTCTCAAAAAAAAATAAATAAATACAGCATGGGACAGTCAGTGGCACATTGGAGTGAATCATTCATTTATGCAGGCAACCTTAGACTGGTCTGTGCTGCTATAACAGAATACCCAAGACTGGGTAATTTATGAAGAACAGAAATTTATTTCCTCACAGCTCCAAAGGCTGAAAAGTCCAAGATCAAGGCACTAGCATATGGTGTGAGCCTTTCTGCTGGGCTGTAACATGATGGAATGCATCACATGGAGAAGGGAGGGAGGAAGAGAGGGAGTGAGAGAGAACAAGGGCAAGAGGGAGCCTGCCTTGTCCTTTAATAAGGACCCCACTCCCACATCCATCCATTCATGCAGGCAGTGTCTGCATGATCCCAACTCCTCCTATGAGGCCTCGCCTCCCAACACCGAGGATTAGGGATCAAGTTTCCAACAAATGAACTTTAAGGAACACATCCAAACCATTGCACAACCAGTACAACAGTTTGGGTTCACACACTGGCTCTGGTCTTGGGAATATCACTTCACCTCTTTGACCCTAAGATTCTAATAAGTAAAATGAAGGACTTATAGTAAATTTTCAAATGCTTTTTATTTAGATCCAAAATTCTAAATAATAACATTTTAAAATGAGGAAATAAATGGCAAATTCATATATTTTTATCAAGGCTCAAATTCCAATTTCTAATTTCATATTTCTAAAGCTTAATAATACTAAGTACAGGTTGAATGTTCCTTATCTGAAATGCTTGGGACCAGAAGTGTTTTGAATTTCAGGTTTTTTTGGATTTTGGAATATTTATATAAACATAATGAGGTATCTTGGGGATAGGACCCAAGTCTCAATTTATTTAAATTTTATATACACCTTATGCATACAGCCTGAAGGTAATTTTATACAATATATTTAATGATTTTTTACATTAATCAGAGTTTTGACTGTGATCCATCACATGAGATCAGGTGTGGAATTTCCTATTTATGACACCATGTTAGCACCCAGAATGTTTCAGATTTTGAAGCATTTCAGATTTCATATTTTCCGGTAATGAATTTTTAACCTGTATTTTGGTCAGGGTTGGCTAACTGCTTTAATAAACAACCCCAAATTTCCAGCAGCAAATCCAGTGGGCAGCCTTCTTCCAAAGGGAAAGATTCAGGCTGCTGCTGTCTTGTAGCTCTGACCTCTTGTTTTGGGAACATGCTCCCATCAGAAAGAGACGAGAACATCTCTTTTAGGAGGTTGTCATGGACCAGGCCTGGAAGGGATGCGCGTGGCTTCTGCTCACGTTGTATCAGCTAGAACTCAGTGATATGGCCACACCTGCAAGGTAACCTGGGAAATGTAGTCTAGCTGGATGCCCAGGAAGAAGAGACAAACACTACCTATTTCGGCCAAACTCTGCCAAAAAGAAAAGTGATGGTGCAGTTTCAGGAACTGTAGTGCATCACAAAAACATGAATGAAGGGAGATAAAGCCACAGTGTCAAAGTCTAAAACAAGTATTTTCACTTTTTAGGTAATGTCTAAAATTTAGAGAAACCAGTGTCATAAGAATGTCAGGAACCTCAGTGGTATTGAGGGTATACATTTTCTCCACTTTTCAGGCTGTAGTTTCACCAACAGTTGGCTTTTCAGTTCACTGGAAGACACTTCAGAGCTTGAAATGGCATTGGTGCCATGTTCTAAAACACAGGGCGTGCACATTGATTTCAGTAAACAGGATCCAAAGGGATGTAGTTGCTAGGTATTTTCGTATTTACTATAAACAAATCACTAGCCAGAAAATTAATTGTATTCCCTACTGTGCTCTGCACTTCTTGTAATAAGAAGAAACACAGTGGAGTAATTACAGGCTGCAAAATAAATGACAGCTTGTTACTCAAAGCATGACCCACAGACCTGCAATACTGTCATCACCTGGGAGGTTTTTTGTTTATTTTTTAAGAATTACCCACTCTTGGGCAGGCACAATGGCTGACACCTGTAATCCTAGCTTTTTGGGAGCTGAGACGGGAGCATCACTTGAGGCCAGGGGTTCAAGACCAGCCTGGGCAACATAGGGAGACCCTGTTTCTAAAACAAATTTTAAAATAGCCAGCTGCGGTGACGTACGCCTGTAGTCCTAGCTACGTGAGAGGCTAGGACAAGAAGATGGCTTGAACCCAGAAGTTCAAGGCTGCAGTGAGCTATGATGGTGCCACTGCATTCCAGCCTGGGTTACACAGTGTGAGACCCTTTCACCGGGAAAAAAAAAAAAAAAAAAAAACCAAGATTAAAAAAAAAATAAGTTAAATAAAAAGAAAGAAAGAAAGACTCTTCAGGCCCCACTCCAGATCAGTTGAAGTAGAACCTACATTCTAACAAGATCTTTAGATGATTTGTATGCACAGTAAAATTTGAAAAGTGCCGATGTGGCGTATTGGAGCTGTGATCAGTAGCATTGGACTTGCTATCTCTCTGGTTCATTTATTTGGGCTTTGTAGATAGGTGAATGAGGTGTGTGGATGTTTTAAAGTCAGATGTCAAAAAATACATACTTGTACTGTCTGCCTGCTTTTCATGGAGTGGGTGGAGTGGAAAGAGAAAAAGTTAAGTTAGGGAAAAGGAGTGTCATCAGTAGTGGTCAGTGCAGCTAATTCTGGTTTTCAGGCTTTGGCCTTCTTGAAATTATCTTAGCTTTATGCTGTCTTTATAGTCTTTATGAATATTTAGCCTCAAGGAATCACATAGACACAGCACAGGCAGCCTTAAACTTTGACGTGTAAGAAAAATTGAATAAAAAAATTGAAGAGTAAACTTTATGTGGCAGCAAGAGGGTTCTGTTCCCAAAAAGCTAGAGAAATTATTTTGAGATTCCTATTTATACAACACCTTGGCAATATATTTCAGACATTTTTTACATGTGATTTAATTTTGTTCTTTTACTGTACCCATGAACACACTGAGGGTCTGCTCAGGAGAGAGTAAGCCTAGGCTTCTTGTTCTGATGCTCATGGAGGCTGCTGCTTTCCCTTGGCCTCCCAGGCCTGTTGTGGCTGCCTCTCAGCCTCCCTGCCTCTGCCTCCCTGCCTCTCAGCCTCCTTTTCCATCGCTACCCCCACTCTCCACTGAAGCCCAGTCTCAGGCTGCTGCATTTCACCATGCATTTAGGATCCTTTTATTATTCTGCTTTATCCTGCTGTTACTGCAATGATTTGTTGAGGACACGTCTTCATTACAGCGTTTAAGCCTTTTGCGGGCAGGTGTTTTAATTTGTGCTGCTTTGTGTGAGGTAAGGTGGTGTAGCTGCCTGGGACTCAGCAGTCATACTGCAGAGTGTAGGTGCCTGGTCTAAATCCCATCCTCACCTTCCCAGCTGCGTGATCCCAGGAACATCCCATTGTCTCCCTGTGTCTCGATTTCCTCCTTTGTTAAAAATGTCAGACATTTCTCTGAGTGCTTCTTCCCCAGGAGCACCCACGCCCTCTTAACAGTACTGGTGGGCGGATGCTCTCACAAGGCCCCCTCCACAGTATGTGACTGGGTGTACCATGGGTGGATACTGGAATGAAGTGAAGGTAGGCTGGTGCTTTAAGCAACTTGAAAGATATAAGCTTTTTTATTGTCCCTTTAGTAGGGTTTACATTCAGTTGCTATTGAGTTATAAAATACCGGGGACATAAGTGGCTGATCTGAGCTTTCTGAATGAACAGCCCATCAGCACGTAGCCAGCTATTGCCTTTGGGAGTGCCCTGTTTGCCTGTAAAAATGTGTAGGAAGGCGGTGGTGTGCTGTCATGGGGCTCTTGTGTTCTTTTTGAAAGTCTTAATATTTTCCATATGTGCTTTTCTTGGATTAGATATCCAAGGGAAAGAAACGTTTGTTTAAACAAAGGTGTTGATTTTCTGTGGTTCCTTGATGTTTAATTTATGGGATCTGCCTTCCAAATTCCTTTTCCCTCTGGCTAGCGATTTTGTTTTCCCAGGGCTATCTCATTGACACACGGTGTTCTGACTTCATTTCTATGCGTGGGAAGCTTCCATTTACTGAGGTGCTTACACTTTGTGTTGGAATTATGTTTCTTTAATTTCTTCTCTTCTGGTTCCAGTGTTCTCTTTTTTAAATCCCTTTTTAAAATCTCTAGTATGTTGTGCCGTTTAATAGTCATGCATTTCGGTTCATATGATGCCGTATGAACTCTTGTTAGAGAAAGACTATATATAAGGTTCTCTACAGCAGCAGCAACAACAACAACAAAAAAGTCATGAACTTTGTAAGGGAGGAGACCTAGATCTGTGAATAGAGATAATTAAGACCATGTATGTCTCAGATCTGTGCTGTTCAGCATGGTGCCAGTAGCCACATGTGCCTATTTAAAGGAAACTTAATTTTAGAAAATTAAATGAAAATTAAGATTCACTTTTGTAGTTGCACTAGCCACATTTCCAATGCCCAGGAGCCCCTGTGGTTGTGGCAAGTGTTGGACAGCTCTGCTGTGGAATGCATCCACTCCACAGAAGGTGCGAGGAGACGATAGGTCACATCAAGATCGCAGACACTTAGGGCACCCTTTTTAACCAGGTGTGTTTTCTACTGCAGATGAATTCCATTTCACTTAAAGACAAATACTGCTCAGTATTTCTCTGGGACTGCTAGAACAGAGTTACCTTGTTTGCAGCCAGTGAAGACTGTTTTAGATAAGCATATTTTCATTTTCACTGGGAGTTTGTTCTTTCTTAATATCCAGGTCTTCAAAACAGGCTGTGTCGTTCTTATTCCAGCTTGAACCTGGATCCAAGTGTTTGGAGAGTTTGTGTTTTCAGCAGCTTTTTACTGAAGCAGTTGGCCTTCTAAGTGCATTGCTGTATGTCACCAGTGGTAGCTTGAGTTTTTTTGTCTTGTGATTTCTTTCCCAAAGCTATAAAAGTGGCCTGTAATCAACAGTAAAATCTTGTCAACAGCATGTTTCTGAATTCATTTTAGGAATAATTTGTATCCAGGAATTATTTTCCCACTTTCTTTGGTTCGATGTTCTCTTGTTTCAAGTCAACAAGTAAGAAAGCAGACACTCCCTAGCGGTGCAGTCTCATACTGAAATGACTCTGCTGTTGGAAATGCCAGTGTGGCTCTATAGGAACTTCTGCTTGCCTGAGTGCCTGAAGTCTCTGCCGCCGCTCTAAGGAGGTAACCACAAGCGGGTCTGTTGAGGGTTCGAATTTGTTGGCAAACAGAGAAGACGACTGAATGAGCCACGGCAGGTCTCCTGGTCCGTATACACACAGATGTCTTGGATGTAGTGGCCTGCAGAGAGAAACACAAAAACCTAGCTGCCTTTGTTTTCTCACCCATTCTGCGTGCACGGAAAGCAGCTTCGTCCGTTGCCATCTGTGAGCCTCAGCTTCACCAGAGTTCACATCAAACAGCCTTCCATGATTGCTCTGGCAGGGGCTTTTATGTTGAATTTTGAACTTACGGTGGAAAGGGATGCCTTCATTTGTTTGTTTAGTGATTTCTAAAATCTTTGTTAGTTAATAAGTTAGGTGAATACCATGAAATTTTAGCTCATCATGGGCACAAGGGAGATGAGCTAGTACTCATCTGCCTGATAAAAATCTCAATTCGGTTAGATTCTAAGTTCCATGAACTTTTAAGTCTTTTCATTGGTTGTAAGGAGTTTATAAGAATGTTATGGCTTTTAATAAATCATTGCTTCTACCTTTTTTGAGGACCCCAGGCATGTACTACCATGCCCGGCTAATATTTGTATTTTTTATAGAAACAGGGTTCAACCGTGTTGGCCAGGCTGGTCTGAAACTCCTGGGCTCAAGTGACCTGCCCACTTCGGCCTCCCAAAGTGCTGGAATTACAGGTGTGAGCCACTGTGCCTGGCACTGCTTTTTTCAGAGTGAACATTTGACAGAAACATTGAAGTGGGATTACAGGCCAGGCCTGGTGGCTCACATCTGCAGTTCCAGCACTGTAGGAGGCTGAAGCAAGAGGATCACTTGAGCCCAGAAGTCCAAGACCAGCCTGGGCAACAGAGTGAGACCTCATCTCTAATTTTTAAATTTTTTTTTAAAAAGTGGGAATGAGTGTTGGAATCCATTGGTGACCGGATTCCTTGGAGACTCAGTAATATTTTTTCTGTGCTTGACAACTGTGTCTGGCTCTTTCTGCGCTCTCTTTTAATTCTCACAGGAACACTCTGAAGTGGATTCTATCGCCATTCTCAGTTTGTAGGTGAGGAAACAGATTTAGAGAAGTGAGGACTCAGCGTGTGTGTAAGAGGGAAGGAGGTCTGTTTCAGAAACCTTGCTCTTTCTCTGTCCAGCTCCTTGCTGCTCTCTTTCCCCACACCAGCCCAGTAATCCTACTTTTAAAAACTATCTTAAGGAAATACTATTTTTGAAAGGGGCAGGGGAATGTTTGCACAGAAAGTCCAGTGTTGTAAGACTATGTAATTAGCAGCTATTACCATGATTAAAAAATTTTTAACTGTTAAACATATTTGCTACAATGTGCTAGAATCTCAGTAGAGTTACATTTAACTAGTTTAAAATTATAAATATGGGCCAGATGCAGTGGTTCATATCTGTAATCTCAGCACTTTGGGAGGCCAAGGCAGCAGGATCACTTGAGCCCAGGAGTTCAGGGCTAGCCTGGGCAGCATAGTGAGACCCCATCTCTACAAAAATAAAAAATTGGCCAGGCTTACACCTGTAGTCCCAGCTACTTATAGTGAGGTGGGACGATCACTTGAGCCCAGAAAGTGGAGGCTGCTGGGAGCTGAGATCACGCCACTGCCCTCCAGCCTGGGTGACAGTGTGAGACTCCATCTCAAAAAAAAAAATAGTTACAGATATGAAGACAATCAGTGGGAGAAACTTAGGACATAAGTGAAAAGCAACTCAGCTACACCTTGATTATAACAATACAGCTGTGCCATTTAGACAGAGATGAATTTGAACTAGAAGGGAATAAAAATCAGTGGACCATTTTCAGAGCTGTGTTAATGCTATTTGGGTGATTAAAAATAAACAAACTCTTGGTTGCTGGTTCTAATGGGATAGCCATCCTTCTGCACACAGAGTCAGGCTGGGAGCTCATGCATTGTAGTGGTGGCAGGTGGCTGCCCCCAGTCTGAGCCCCAGCCCTGCTCCTCCCTGTGCCCGTGGGATTGACTTCACTTCTCTGAGCCTTGGGTTCCACATTGGTAAAGGGTGAATAATAGTTGTTTCTACCTGAGAATTGTTGTGAGGATTGAGTGCAGGCCCAGAGCCAGGCCCGAAGGTTTACCGCCTCCCTACACCAGGGCTTGGCCTACTTTGGGTGCTGATCTGAATGCTGGCCACAGATGCCACGCTGCTGCCTAACTGAGAACCATTTTCATACTGAAGCTGGGGGTGATCAGGACTTTCTGAAGTGTCTACATTAGGGAATGAGAACCGTTAAGATTTATAATAACTAGGGTTTTTTTAAACATTGTTAAAACATTCAGATTTCATTCAGAATTCTGAATCATTATTATTGATAGTATCAACCCTTTCCTAACTTCTTACACCATTTGCACACCTGAGGGGCCCCTGTTTTCCGGAAGAATCAAGCCCCCAGCTTTTCTGAGCATACTGACAAGTCCTGAACCCCAGTGTGTAATGACAGGGAGCCCCTGCTTTCTAAAGAAAGAGCAGAGCTCTTGTTAATCTGTGGTTTACCTGTCACCTTTCTACCATGTGAATGGATCCCTAATTGAATCATATCTGCTTTTTAAAAAACCACTTAACTAGAAAATGGTTCCAGCCCTCTAACCTGGTACCTCTACACAGGAGGATGGCTGTGCACACTGGCAGCAGGACTAGTCTGGTATTTAACTTACATTTTTTGTCTCCAACCTGTTTATTTTAGGCCAGTCCTTTAAAGAGCTGAAAAACTGGGTAAACTTAGTTTATTTTTAATAGCTAGTCTATTCTATTCAAACCCAAGGACCTTACCCAGAAGCACTGTTAAAATCAGTTCTTGTATCTTTGTTCAGTAGTTCCTGTCACTGGGTAGGAAGCTGTGTGTAGACACACGGCAGGGCCCAGCTATTGCTGCAGAGAGTATAGTCACTTTGTGAAATGTTATCAGCCTTTATTTTTTGTGATTTGTGTACTTTTCTATATGAATCTTATATAAAAAAGATTTTTAAAAATTGACTCAACCTATGCTAATTGGATCATCATTAATTCCAGATTACTTTAAACATGATCCTCAGGCTTTCCCACTAGAATTGAGGCAGCTTTCTAGTTGTTGTAAAATTTGAAGACTTGTTTGTTTGTTTTGTTTTGTTTTTCTTTTTACCTTTACATCCATCATGAACATTTCCTTCTTCACTTTTCCATTTAATAGCTCGAACATCTCCTTCCCAGCCAGCGTTTGGTGTAGCACCTGGAGCATCTAAGAGGAAAACAAAACCATACGGTGTGAAATCTGCTTCCCACTTCTTTTAGCACAAGTTCTTCTGTGCTGTCATTTCCATTTCCTCTAGATGAGGTAGTCAGTGAGCAAAGTAGAGAGGAAAGGCCAACGTTCCTTGAAATCTTTTCACTTGTTACATCTGAGCAAAGGCTAGTGCTCTTAGGGATAGTAGCATGTACTACACTGGCAGTAGCATCCGAGTGGACCAAGGTTAGGGATCCCCATCTTTGTACTTGGATTTCATTTTTTTCATCCCTTTCTCCATCCCTTGTTACTCCCTTGCTGTATGCAGAGTGTTCTTCATGATTCTCTTGGGGTTCTTTGGATTGTGTTTTCTCTGTAACAGCCCTCAGAGATTATTTGAAAATAGAACTTGCAGTGGGTATGAGATTATAAGAAAAATGCTAACTGATTTCTGCTGTATTCATCATACACCACTATCTAAGCTGATTAGCTTAGTTCAGGCTCGAAGCTACACTCCCTATAGGAGCCAGTTCACATTTTACAAAGAGAAAATACTGAAGTCCACTTAAAGGTGATATCTGATTTCCCTCTACCTCTCAGAGAACCCATCTGAAGTATTGGACTTGCCACAAAAAATATTACTAGCTTTAATATTTTCCATCTTACAGAGCCCTTAGCATAATGCCTTGCACTAGTAGGTATCCAGTAGTATTTATCAAATAAATGAAGGACTTTCTAAAGATTTATGCTCAGGTTTTTCCAAAGTCTCTGAGGAAATGCAAAATGCAAGTACTTCTTTCTAGAGAGGGAACAAAAGCAGCCAGACTGATTTGGGAACATCTTTTCGCTAACTTCAGACCCCTAAAATCAGAGAACTTCCTGTCTCCCTAAGTGAAAGGTCTTGCAAAACGTAGAGCATTTACAAAGCCAAAGAAACATAGCTAAATAGAAAAAAATCTTCAGTTAAGAATAAATCTTCTGGCTGAGCACGGTGGCTCACGCCTGTAGTCCCAGCACTTTGGGAGGCTAAGGCAGGCAGATCACCTGAGGTCGGGAGTTTGAGACCACCCTGACCAACATGAAGAAACCCATCTCTGCTAAAAATACAAAAATTAGTTGGGCATGATGGTGCATGCCTGTAATCCCAACTACTCAGGAAGCTGACTGTAGGCGAGAGCATAATGGTGGTTTATAAAAACGTTGTGGGGCTTTGTTTCCTTCTTTAACTGCTGTGTGTACTTCTGAAGTCTGGGAAGTGCCATGCGGTCTCAAGGGAGCTGGCTGGTGTTTGAGCTGTGGCAGAAGCACCTGGGGCTCCAAGGAGCAGGCTCACGACTGCAGGACCTCACTCAGCCAGAAGCACTTCCCCCTCCGTGAGGCAGGAATCTGAGGTGCCTCCCCACAGACGGAGAAGGTGGAGAGGAGGATGGGCCCCAGGTGGGTCTCAAGCCCCAGTAGCAGGAGAAAGAAAGAAAGGGATGCCTGATTTTCAGAGACTGGTGCCTATGGCTGGGATGACTGCTTCCTTTTTAAGTGAACATTTTAGGGCCTGGGAGCTTGTCAAGGAAGTCTCAGAAGCCCATAGAGTGGCGTTCTGGCCATGGTGATTTCATCACGAGCCCTTCTGCTGGCACTCGGGCAGAAGTCCCATGGCACCGGGACCCTTCGTGAGGTCACTGCCCAGCTCATGACATCTGCAAGGCTCCCCTGTTGGCACATAGCCGTGCAAAGCTGTGCAGCACAGACCGCTTCATTCATCCTGATTGGGGCCCCATGTCAGCCACAGCAGTCCCCGACCTGTGTTGTCCACCTCGTTATTCATGTACCTGCCAGGACCTGCTGGACAGACCCCGTGGCATCACATAACACTTAATGAGTGGCTGCGTCTTGTAATTTTGGGGATAGGTTTCTCTCTCTCCCGCTCTTTTTCAAAAGCCCAGAGGCTGACAACCAGCCTCAGTGACTAAGTGTTCCACACTGACAGGGCGGGGCCTCGCCACCCCTGGAGGGAGCAGCGTTGGCAGGGAGCCAGCCTGGCCCAGTGGCCCTGAGGCCAAACCCGCCCTCCAGGGCTTTCAGGGAAGCGCCATCCATTTTCAAAGATGTCAGACGTCACTTCTTCCTGTAGGGCCCGAGTCCTGCCTCCTGTCAGGGCCAGACCACGGAAGGCTATTTTCTATTCTGGGGAAACGACTGTAATTTAATGATTGTTTTAATAAAAATTCCAAGCGGAAAAAAAAAAAATACTCAGGAGAATCGCTTGAACCTGGGAAGCGGAGGTTGCAGTGAGCTGAGATCGCACCCCTGCACTCCAGCCTGGGCAACAAGAGCGAAACTCCATCTCAAAAAAAAGTAAGTAAATCATCTCCTGCTGTTGCCACTGACCTGAAGAGGCATCCATACCGCTGGGTCATTCTTACCTTTTAGTCGGTTCAGGGTCACCCAGTAGTGTTGCTCTGGGCTGTGGCTGTCTTTGGACCACTGAAGCATGTCTTTTGCACGGATGTCAGTCAGTATGAACTCTACAAACTTTCTCGTAAGTACATAGTAAGCACTTCCAAAATAAATGGTTAGGTTATGGGGTGGTTTATCTTTGAATCTGTTATTTGGAAATGCATAGATAATTCCTTCAGGAATGAATTTGAGATGACTTTGACTTGTATTGGATTTAACGTGTGGTGGTTGGATTACTCCAGGAGCAATATTTTTACCATTCCATTTGCTTCTGATGTAGTGTATGATTTCTTTGTTGATTTTGATGGGAAAATCCTGTCCACAAAGATTAATGACATAGTTCCATTGAAATTTGGAATGCACTAGATCTTTCATACAATTAATATCTGCCTGTAGTCTTGTAAAGCCAGCATAAACCACATTCTCTCTCTTGGAGGAAATAAAAACGTTTTCAAAACAGTTAACCAAGGTTCGCACAGCAGTCTTAAACTTCTTTGGGGCCTTTTCGTCAACATGAATACAATAAACATTTTGAGGTACATAAATAGCTCTGAGAAGCTACACAAACATGGCCAGCTCCTTATGAATAGTTACAATATATGCCAAAGAGAAATCGCCCTCTTCTGCAGACAGGGGTCTGGTTATGAAATGCAGCCCATGAGAAATCCTGGAACAGTTTCCTGGTGTGTGTAAATAAGCATGTATTTTGGATTTATGAGGGGTTTTGCAAAATTTTGCAATTCGGGGGGCTGCCCCTTTCCCTTCAAATAAAGCGGAACATAGTTCATCTGGGTAAAAGCCACATTCTACTACTTCTGGATAGACAGGTTCCTCCTCTGCTTCTGCAGGAGTTGGATTCCTTAAATAAAGAAAAATGAAGATGCAAATAACTGTGCACACCATAAGTCCAGACTTTGTGGCTCGAAGCTGACTCATGTCTTGAGCTCCAAGTGCATTCTTATTACCATAATTTGAGTATTTTTTCCTTTAAGCTTCCTAAAAGAACCACAGATACAGTTTAGGATGTTGTAACTCTCATCCGCAATTTTATTGAAGTATACTAAACTACATATACACACCCATGAAACCATCACCACAATGAAGATAACAGGCATTTCCCTCACCCCTCATCTTATGCTCCTTTTCATCCTCTCTTTCCATCCCCATCTGTGGCAATTGTCATATGCCATAATCTATATGTCACTATAGATTAGTTTGACATTGTGCATTTAACTGTTGAAGAAACTGCCAAACGGTTTTCCAAAGTGGTTGTGCCAGTAATGTATGATAGTGCCATTTATTATATATCCTCGTGCATACTTACTGTGGTCAAATGTTTTTTTTACCTTTTAATGAGTGTGTAATATTAGTTCCCTGTGGTTTTACTTTGCATTTCCCTAATGACTAATGATGTTGACCATATGTTCATGTTATTGCCCTTATTTAGGGAGATGAAAAATCTCAAATACTTATTTTGGACATAGACACTGACCTGTTCTGTATTATTCAAAGTTCATTGTATGCCATTACTCTGTATATAAGACTAAATCTTTCCAACAAAAGAAGTGACAAATTAAGAGGAATTTTATGATTATACACTTAAACCTGTTGAAGTGAGTTTCTGGGCCAGGCATAGTGGCTCATGCCTGTGATCTCAGCACTTTGGGAGGCCAAGGCAGAAAATCACTGGAGCCCAGGAGTTCAAGACTAGCCTGGGCAAATAGTGAGATCCCATCTCTACAAAAAATCTAAAAGTTAGCCAGATGTGATGGTTCCCTGATTATCCCATTGCACTCCAGCCTGGGTGACAGAGTGAGACTCTGTCTCCCAAAAAAAGAGAAAAGAAATGAGTTTCTGAATTGTTTGTAGGAAAGATGTCATAGATTAAAAACAAGATATCTTTATCTAATAAATAACATTATTTGATAATCATATAGTTGTCTGTCTTGAGTCTATAGAGGTGCATGAGTAGGTGTAGCAGTAGCAAAAAGTGACCAAAAGTGTTTTAATTTATTATTATTATATCCAAAGGTCATTCTTTGGAGTTTAGGGAAGAAAATTGATTAGGTAATAGGTCTAGTTTATATTGTTAGAAAGTATTTGCTTTTCTTATTTATGAATCTTGACTCCGTTTCCATGAAAGGTTGCATCTTATTCCTACTTCTATTTTTAAAAAGCCTGTGTACGTTCGACTGGTGTTTGAGCTCAGATTGAACACTGGTCCCTTGTCTTTCTACATGATTTTTACAAATGCTCTTTGGGTAAAGCCTCAATCAGGCAGCATTTTGAGTTATCCTTGTGTTCTTAAACTCTGAGCCAACAAAAACTATTAACATTGATTGTGGATTTTAAAGGTGTTATATTTATTTTCATTGTACAGTTTATTTCTACCCATCATGCTTCAAAAATAACAAGCAGCCACTGCTCAGGTATGTCAGGCTACAGTGTGTTCCACTCGCACAGTAAATGTTTTTTGCCCCAAACATGAAATCTTATAACCTAGTTTTAAAGACATTCTTATAAGTTATGTAATACTTATCTTTATAAACATAAAACCATCACAATTTATACATTTTATATGAGATTTCTAAAATAAATAAAACCTGATCATAGAAATCGAATAGGAATGAAAAATGTTCTTGAAATGAAAGTAGGCCAGGCGCGGTGGCTCACACCTATAATCCCAGCACTTTGGGAGGCGGGTGGATCACCTGAGGTCAAGAGTTCAAGACTAGCCTGGCCGACATGGTGAAACCCCGTCTCTACTGAAAATACAAAAATTAGCTGAGTGTGGTGGCAGGTGCCTGTAATCCCAGCTACTCAGGAGGCTAAGGCAGGAGAATTGCCGGAACCCGGGAGACAGAGGCTGCAGTGAGCCGAGATCATGCCACTGCACAGCAGTGAGCTGAGATCATGCCATTGTAGTGGTACGGTCTTTGCTCACTGCAGCCTTCTCCTCCTGGATTCAAGGGATTCTCCTGCCTCAGCCTCCCAGGTAGCTGGGATTACAGGCACCTCCCACCACACCCAGCTGAATTCTGTATTTTTAGTTGAGATGGGGTTTCACCATGTTGGCCAGGCTGGTCTCTGTCTCCTGACCTCAAGTGATCCACCCTCTGTGGCCTCCCAAAGTGCTGGGATTACAGGCGTGAGCCACCGCTCCTGGCCTATTTTGTTGTTGTTATGAGAGTTTCACTCTTGTTGCCCAGGCTGGAATGCAATGGCACAATCTTGGCTCACTGCAACCTCCACCTCCTGGGTTCAAGCGATTCTCCTGCCTCAGCCTCCCAAATAGCTGGGATTATAGACATGCATCACCACACCCAGGCTAATTTTGTATTTTTAGTAGAGACGGGGCTTCTCCATGTTCATCAGGCTGATCTCGAACCCCTGACCTCAGGTGATCCACCTGCCTTGGCCTCCCAAAGTGCTGAGATTACAGGTGTGAGCCACCATGCCTGGCTATTTTGTTTTTAAGCAGACTGTGAAATCATTCTGTTCCTCCTGTCACAGAAGTGAGTTAGCCCCTCATCACTGTCAAATGATACCCCATGTAAACTTAGCCTTGTGCAGAGCCCCGGAGATTGGGTATTTTCAGTAGTTTATAATAATTAAGACAAGCCCCAAGGGTAGCCCATTGTCCTTCGGGAAAATACCCAGGCTAAGTGTTTTTCTCTCCCTTGTATAGACACAGGGACATGGCCAGTTCAGTGTTAACCTGCTTCTGCCTTCTACCTCAGTTCCATCAGCACAGCTTTCACCGAGGCCCAGTTGAATCTTCCCTCTGGCTCAGGTTCACTGTGAAACCTCAGAATGGATGCCTGCTGGACTGCCCTGTTGTGGGAACCAGGGTCCCCAGCAGATTAGTTTGTCATTGTTTCAATATAAGCTTTTTTTGAGACAGGACCTCACTCTGTCACTCAAGCTGGAGTGCAGTGGTATGATCATGGTTCATTGCAGCCTCAACCTCCTGGGATTTCACAATCCTCCCACCTCAGCCTCCCCCACAGCTGGGACTAGAGGCACCTGGCTAATTTTTTGTAGAGATGGGGTTTTGCCACACGAGCTTTAAAAAGAAAAACTTTTTAATGGCTGGGCCCAGTGGCTCACGCCTGTAATCCCAGCGTGTTGGGAGGCCGAGGTGGGCAGATCACAAGGTCAGGAGTTTGAGACCAGTCTGGCCAACATAGTGAAACCCAGTCTCTACTAAAAATACAAAAATTATCTGGGCGTGGTAGCACGTGCCTGAAATCCCAGCTGCTTGGGAGGCTGAGGCAGGAGAATCGCTTGAACCCAGGAGGCAGAGGTTGCAGTGAGCCGAGATCGTGCCACTGCACTCCCATCTGGGCAACAGTGCAAGACTTCGTCTCAAAAAAATAAAAAACAAAACTTAAAAATTGACATATAATAATTGTATATGTTTATGGAGCATAAAGTGATGTTTCAGTTTACACAGTGTATCAACACAAGCTTTTTAAGGCAGCCATGCCCTCTTTTGTAAATGTAGCCTTTGGAGATCTCATTGCTGTTGCTATCACTTGAATATAACATGTAATGGGTAATATGAAAATTCCTAGAGCAAGAAAGTTTTCATGACCTGGCATTTTTTCCCTTTTAAAATAATGGTGAACAGTATTTTCAGTTTTGCAAACATTTCCTAGCAATTCTTAATGACTTTTTGTTGTGGCTGTTTTATTTCTATATTGTGAAGTCAACTTTTTAATGAAAAAATAATGGAAGTTTAGTTACTAAACATGTGATTTTCTATCACTAATTTCCAGTAAATGTAGGTGCTATTTTCTAAGTGTGGGGAATATGCCTCTCATAAAAAAAGTCATCATACTGAGTTTTTGAACCATTTTTTTCCTCCATAGAAAGATGTTTAAGATACTTATTGTAAAGGCTCTAGAAAGAGTGGCTGTACCCTGTGTGTTATGGAGCAGGTACTACCGCAAGTTCTTTGTCTGGAACAGACCTATTTTTATCAGTCCAGTGCCCTGTTTCCTTGTGTATTACTAGATCACAAACAGTTTCTAAAATTTGGGGGTTAGCCTGAACAATATAGTGAGACCTCATTTCTACCAAAAAATAAAAAATTAGCCAAGTATTAGGGGTCCCAAAATTAGCTACACCTGTGGTCCCAGCCTACTGGGAGGCTGAGGTGGGAGGATCGTTTGAGCCAGGGAGGTTGAGGCTGAAGTGAGTGAGCCATGATCACGCCACTGCACTCCAGCCTGTCCAACAGTGATATCCTGTCTCCAAAATAAAATAAATTTGGGGGTTTGTGTGTGAGAGCATGTCAAGGTTTTTTTCATGTACTGTCTATCTTTAAATTGTCTTTCCTAGACCTTGTGTATTTTAATAATCTTTTAGCCCTCCATATCTGCAGCCTTTGAAAGGTGGCATTGTTAAATTTGTATATTGTGTGCAGTAGAGCAAAACAGCTTCCAAGCAATGAATAATGTTAAAATCATACCTTCAGTTGACTGAAGCCATCTAGCATCCAAGAGATACTGTAGAATATCTTTCAGTGGAAATAGTGATCAAACTTATGGTTAGGATGATGGTTAACTTTTTAATGCCAGAATCTGCACAAGAACAGGAATGATTTCCAGTTAATAATTCTCAGAGTGGAATTACTTTACATTTTATGTTTTTGTAGAAGGTTAAAGTACTTCCAGAGGGTGGTTCCAAAACACATTGCTCTCCTAATGAGAGCCGGTGCCTGTGATCTTTTTCTCTTCTAATTTACAGTCTTCCTCTCCCCACTCCCAACAAGCCTTCACAGCCAATAGCAAAAGTCAGCAATATGGGTTTGATACCGCATTACCTCCAGAACGGTTCGCTGAATGGTAGTCTTTGTGAATTTGTTAGGATAGTATTTAATTTGTGATAAAGACTTTTTAGGGACAGTTGGCAGCATCCCATATATATTCTTTTTGCTGAATTTTTTATACTTGTATATTTTAAAGGCAATTCCTATGAGTAAATAGATAATGGATGGGTACCTTTAAAGGTGAACTCAAACTATTTTGCCATATATTGTAAAATATTACTGTTTCAGAGCATTAACGTTAGTTTAACCAGCATAAACAGTTGATTTAGCACCCAAAGAAAGTTTTTGAGTGTTTCACTCTTAAAAAGGAGTGGGGGTTGTGGGAGCTCATTACTGCATTGACCTTATTAGGAACTTCATATTTAGCTTCAGGGAATGGGCTTTGAATCAGGGCTCTCATGTGAAGCTCACAGCCCTAGCACTTGAGTCTGTTGGGCAAATAATGGAAGCTCCCTGAGTGTCCATTTTCTTGACGGCGGACGTGGTGTATGGTAGTGTCTGCTTCAAGGACACTGGGAGGAGGTGAGGAGTGAAGGATGTGAGTTTCACACTGAGCCTGGCCCCAGGAGGTGCTCCATGCTCACGGGCACTCAGCCCTCGGAGTAATGCAGCCTGAAACCATAACTGCAGGTGCACTCTCCACTCGTCCTATAGTCCCTGTAGCCAAACAATGAAAATGCAGTGTCTTCTCTCTGAGCTTAGAATGCTGTCCAGAGCAGCCTCAGTGTTAGCACAGTGTTTCCTTGAGTTATTTGCGTTATGAGTTGGACTGATTTTGAATTCAAAGCTATCTAACTGGTAATACAGATGTCTTTCACAAAATGCTTATTTCTAAAGCATATAAATTATTTTAGCCATTTTGATGGAAATAAGAAAACTTTATTTTAGGATATCCTCTCAAAACAACCACAAGAAATAAAACATTTTATTTCACAAAATGAGAGCTGAGGATTTGGACGTGGCCTTCAATTTGCCTCTAGTGAGGAGTTAACTATGGCATTTTATATTTAAAAATTGAGTTGAAGCCATACTGGGAAAATATTCTACTTTTATTTTCTTTGGCTTAAACAAAAAATAGGGACTATTTTTGAGAGAAAAAGATACCTGCAACACCTACATTTCAAATATTACTCATATTCTAATATTTTAAAACCATAGGGCAAAGAAAAACATAGTCTACTTCAAAAAGTATACCTGTGGCCAGGCATGGTGGCTCATGCCTGTAATCCCAACACTTTGAGAGACTGAGGTGGACACTTGAAGTCAGGAGTTTGAGACCAGCCGGTGAAACACCGTCTCTACCAAAAATACAAAATTTAGCTGGGCGTGGTGACATGTGCCTGTAATCCCAGCTACTCTGGAGGCTGAGGCAGGAGAATCACTTGAACCCAGGAGGTGGAGGTTGCAGTAAGCTGAGATTGCCTCACTGCACTCCAGCCTGCGTGACAGAGTGAGACCCTGCTCTCCCCACCACACACACACACACACACACACACACACACACACACACACACACACACACACACACACACACACACACACACCCCTCCTTAATCTTTGCCATTGGTGGGTCCTGCATAGCTACTGAAGCGCTTACCAGGAGAAGCCCCTTGTTTCCTGGAGTGGGGGTCCTGGTGGCGTCAGGGCCCAGCCAGACTTTTCTCTCCCATCGGTTCCTCCTGGCAGCGGCGCCTGCTTCAATCACTTGAGCAGAGTTGCTTGGCAGGTTTTGTTGCCATTTATCCCTGGAGAGTTTGACTCCTGTTGGTTCTGATGTGCAGACTGAAAAGTCGTTGCTGCTTTTGCTTCTCTGAGTATTTCCTTGGAACCAGATCCCTCTTGAAAACCAAAATGAGACAACAGAAGATGGCTGGCCCAGATGAAGGGTGCACGGTCACTCACGTTCAGAAAACTGCAGGATGAAATTGTGGCCTTCATGGGTCAGATTCTTGAAATGATTTTAAAAACAGGAGGCATGATTTAGTTATCAGACCCTCTTTCATTAAGGGGTTAAATAAAAGTCACTTAAAAATCCTGTTTCTCCATAAATAGCATTCAGAAAAATTCAGACATTTCACAAGGCAGGGGCTGAGCCTGCTCTATGCTCTGTAGCACCCCCACGGGTGAGTCTGCGCCATAACATGTGGTGAAGGTGGGTCTTACTACACCCCTTCATTAGGCTTTCCTCTTCCCCTCTTTCTCCACCTCTGGGTGCTGCTTAACATCCTTTCCTTTTCCAGTTTTAAAGGTTCTCTGCTTGCTGGGTACTCTCTGCAGGCTCACCACAGACAGCTCTATTAAGAATATTGGCACCAAGGGACATAAATCCCATGCTGCAGAGATTTCTTATCTTCTCCTCTCTACCTTGACGCCTAAGCTGGATGTGTGGTCTGATGAATACAGATTCTCTTCACCTGCTTGTGGGGTGCCTCCGAGACATATGCTGCTTTTTTGCAGAACAAATGTTGCTGTTGCCATAGAGTATTAGAAATGCTGAGCGGACAGAATGTAGTCTCCATAATCTTCAGGGGTTGCAGCATTCACGTGGCCCTGCAGTGGTGAGACCCCATATGTTTTGTTTGTATGATATTCCGAGTCTGTGAGTTAAGGTTCTGATTTTATCTAGCAAGAATCAGAAAAGGCCAGGTCCTCTTATGTGTGGAAAAGTCACGTTGCCAGCTTGTGAGGTCTTGCTGTGCCTCTCTTCTCCTGCCTCCTGAATGCTTGGTTTTGAAACATGTCCTTGATGGGTGTGGTGGCTCATATCTATAGTCCCAGCGTTTTGAGAGGCTGAGTTGGAAAGACTGCTTGAGCCAGGAGTTTGAGACCAGCCTGGAAAACATAGCAAGACCCTGTCTCTACAAAAATTTCTTAAAAATTAGCCGGCTATGGTGATGTGCACCTGTAGTCCTAGCTACTTAGGAGGCTAAAGTGGGTGGATAGCTTGAGCTCAGGAATTTGAGGTTACAGTGAGCTAGGATCCTACCGCTGCACTGCAGTCTGGGCAGCAGAATGAGATGCCATCTCTAATAATAATAATGATAATAAAATTTGCCCCGTGGGTGCACCTGGACTGGGCAGCAGATCTGTTCATTTCACCTCTGGTCTGGCATCCTGCCTCTGGAAGCAGGAAGCCCTTCTAAGCCAAACAGCAGTGGAAGCAGCAACAGAGGAAATGTTGGGGAGTGTTGCCCACATAAAATGTTACACTTCCATAGCGTTGAGGGAGATGCCAACACAAGAACCAAGCATACTGGAGGAGCTGTTGCACCCATTTTTATTGGCAATACATGGACAGAAGGTAAAGAGGCCTTATGTATAAACCTTGTATACACATTGACTAAAGTCAAACATTTAAAATGAAATCCCTAATAAAAGGACATACGGTATAAGTTACGAAATAGGTATTGTGAATGTAGTGGGGTTTTTTATGTTTCTTAATCCAAGCCAAAAAGGAGCTGTCTCCCTTGCCATTCAGATTAGCGTAAGTTTCTTTTTCTTCAAAACATATGGTGTGATGGGCACACTCATGTATAGGGATGTGTATTTCATGCCAGCTTTTGGGAGAACTGCGTGGCTGTAAAATCTTATCTTTTTCCTACTTTGAAATCTTTCCTTAGGCTCTGTTCTTATTCATTCAGCAGTTATTCACTGCATCCGTTGTGGGCAGAACCCTAGGCTCCCACCATGGAACATGAAGATAAAATGCCTCCTGCTTGGGGCTGACAGTGTAGCGGAGGGAACACACCATTGTAAAAGTCAGTACAAACATGCAGACATATGCTCATTTACTCTGAGCCATGGGGTACAGCACAGGAAACAAAAACAGGATTCTGTGATAGAGAAAGGAGCACGTGTCGGAAGTGGAATTCCTAGGTCAGAGATGCATGCCGTCAACTGTTCACTGCTAATATTACTGGTAAGGACAAAGATTGGGAAGCCACTATCCCGTTTGTTAGAGTGATATAAATATCTGGATACGTTAGCATATTGCACCTGATTTGACCACTGTTCTCTCTTGTCACTTTCCCTACTGGCCTTTTAAAAAATACTTTCAAAAAGCATCCAGAGGACATATGAATATAAATATACAATTACTAGTTTGCTTTTTCCTTTAACTTATGATAAGCATTTTCTACGTTGCCCCAAACTCTAAAATAACCATATACTCTCCCTTTCTGGGAATGTATTATGATTTTTTTAAACCATTTTCCCCATTCTTTGGACATCGGAGTTACAAGTGATAAAGGGAATGAAGATAAAATTTTAAATGGATATATAATTTCTACTGTACAATAACAATACTCAAGAAAAATGCATTAGCAGGAAGATATGGTGTTTTTTCTGTTTGTATAATACATATTATTAACCAAGGAGGTGGGGAACAGGTCCCCAGGGGCCAGCTGTGCCTTTGGGGCAGCCCCACTCCCCATCTCCGCAATAGCCCATGTGCTTGTTTTCCCTCATCCTTCAGGGATGAACCACTGCACTCAGATCTCTAGGGTCAAACATGTACACAGAACTCGTGATGGGGCCCCTCCCTAGTGGTTGAGAGGACTTTGTGCCCAGTCTCCAGGGGCATTCCTACTAAGGTCCAAGCCACTGAGGTTCTTGAAGGTGTGGGTTTGGTGCTAATGGATCTTTTGAATTTTTAAGAGAAAGAGCAAGATTGCTTAATTTCTAATGTGAGGGGTTCCTGACTTCTTATTGTCAGTGCCAGTTCAACTTTAAAAGTGCAGTAAGTCTGGGTACAACACAACACAAATATATGCAGAATAAGGTCCATGGCCTCTGATCAGATCTAGAGGAAAGAGACTGCTGACCCTGACACTGTGTAAGGAGTGACAGAAAGAAGCAGCAGCAGAAACTTGGGAGGAGAGAAAGAGAAAGGAAGGGGCGGCACCAACAGGGAGCAGATGCTGGTTCCTCCCCACCCCTGGGCCGTGGACGCCAGAGCCACAGCTCCCACTGGGCCTTAACTGCCACCTGGTTCTGTTCCTGCAGATTCTTTTTCATTCCTTCTCCAAGGAAGAGACCATCTTCCAGAGCCGAGGGAAAGCTCCACTCAGACTTCCCATAGCGTGAGACTTCCCGGGGTCCTCCTGTAGCAAAGCAGGTTGTTCTTCCTCCTTTAGCCCAGCTCTCTGCATTGACGGCTAAAAACAAGCTCCTTTCTTCAGTGGTTGTCCCAGTTAAATGCTAGATTGGGCGCCTGCTTCAGTCATTGATAGAACTTCTCTATGGCACCACCCTCAGGGATTTGTGGGTCCAAAAGTTATCTTCAGTCATGAAAACTTACCAGACCCACCCTAGAAAGAAAGCTGATCTTAACCTGAAAATCTCTTTTAGAAACAAGAAGCACATTAAATAACCCAGCTAAGGCAGGGACTGAGGGGGAGTCAACAAATGCTTGTTGATATCTTCTGTGCCTTTGGGAGATGCTGGAAAATCTTTGGCAACTTTAGGGGAAAAAAAACTTTTATGGCTTTTCTTGTGCTGATAATGCTTTCTACAAAAGAGATTCCAGGCATAGTATGTCTCTTATTGTTCTGGGCACAGTAGCTCTGTTAAAATTACTGATCCAGTTATTTAAAGAATTTTGTTAATTATTTGGTCACTTACCTTGGTGTTTTTCAGAGGCAGTGTCTTATGGAGTAACTAAATGTTTTAGTTAATAACAGACCTTATTTGGCATACTTTTAAATATCTCTGACTAAACATTTAATAGAGGTTTTCATAGATACCAGAAAAAAAAATTTGGCTGATCTGCTCAGTATGTGGCTTTTAGAAGTCATGGTTCCTACTCTAATCAAGGTAGTGTGGTGCTGACATGAGGACGGGCACATAGATCAGTGGAATAAAATGGGGAGTCCAGAAATAAACCCTCACATGTATGGTCATTGATTTTTGACAAAAGGGCCAAGACAATTCGATGGGGGAAAAGAATAGTTTTTTCCACAAACAGTGCTGGGGTAACTGGATAACCACATTCAGAAGAATGAATTTGGACCCTTACCTTCCATTGAGTGTAAAGATGAACTCAGAGTGATCACAGACCTAAATCTGTGACTTAAATCTGTAAGTTTTGGTTACAAACCACTTAGGAGAAACACAGGAGTAAATCACGATCTTGGGTTAGGCAATGACTTATTAAATATGACACCAAAAACATAATGGTAAGAGAAAACTGGTAAGTCTAACTTCATCAAAATAAAACACTTTTATAATTATCCAGTGTAAGACATTTTGTTGTAACAGTCTTGGGCTAAGACAGAACTTATATCCAGAATATGCTGTGTAAAGACCTCTTAGAACGCAGGATTGAAGAGACGATACAAATAGACATGGACAGCTAGAAATGGACAAAGGATTTAAGCAGACGTTTCTCCAGAGATGATATACAGGTGGCCACTTGTGAAAAAGGTGAGAAGATGCTCAACATCATTGGTCATTTGGGAAACGCAAATTAAAACCACAAGGAGACAGCACTTCACACCCATTAGGATGGTTAGAATTAAAAGGAAAAACAGGCGGGGTGCGGTGGCTCACACCTGTAATCCCAGCACTTTGGGAGGTGGGTGGATCACTTGAGGTCAGGAGTTTGAGACCAGCCTGGCCAACATGATGAAACCCCGTTTCTACTAACAGTACAAAAATTAGCCGGGTGTGGTGGCAGGCGCCTGTAGTCCCAGCTACTAGTGAGGCTGAGGCAGGAGAATCGCCTTGAACCTGGGAGGCGGAGGTTGCAGTGAGCCAAGATCAAGCCACTGTAATCTGGCCTGGGCAACAGAGTGAAACTCTGTCCCACCCCCCCAAAAAAAGAAAAATGATGACAGGTGTTGGGAAGTATGTGGAGAATCCTCAGGCATCGCTGGTGGTAATGTGAAATGTACACCAATTTTGGAAATTCATTTGAGGAAAGGCATTTCCTCCAAAGGTTAAACATAAAGTTAGTGTATGGCCAGTCATTCCAATCCTAGGTATCTACCCAGGAGAAATGAAAACATTTGTCCACAAAAGACTTCCGTGTGAATTTCCTAGCCAGAAAGTGGAAACAACTCAGGTGTCTGTCGGCTGATTCGTAGATGAAACTTTATTTGGCAATAAAAAGAAATGTAGTTCTGATCCATACTATAACATGGATAAATCTTGAAAACATATGCTAAAATCTAGTCACAAAAAAACCCACATATATTATCTGATTTAATTTATAGAAATGTCCACAAGAGGCAAATTTGTAGGATGGAAGGATTAGTAAGTTGTCTAAGACTGAGGAAAAGGGGAATGGAGTGAGTGCTAATGGGTATGGGATTTTTTTTTGGAAGTAATAAAAAAATACCCAAAAGTTAGATTATGGTGATGGTTGCACAACTCTAAATATACTAAAAGCCACTGAATTGTATACATCATTATGTTACGTAAATTAGATTTCAGAAAGTTTGTTTGTTAAAAAGGCCAATTAGGTAGCAAATGCACACGGTGCTGAAGCTGTTCCTTTTAGAGCCGACTCAGCATTCTGTGTCCTGAGCATTGTACTGTGAGCCAAGAGACAGAACATGATTTCTGCTTCCCCCACCCCTAAAAAAAGGTTTGGGACATCAGAAGATATAAAACAGAAACCCAGAATGCTCTTCTAAGAGTTAGCTACAGAGTAAATAAAAGTTTGAAGAGACTTCCTCAGGCAGGGGGGAACACAAGTTTCATAGACAGGATGGTAGTAGTAAGCTCGCTGCTCCTCCATTTTTTAAGAACTCCCCACCCAACTCACAGAGGGCAGAGACTGTCTTAACACAGAGGCTTAAGCAGTGGTTTGCAGTTTTCCTTGAAGAGGTCCTTCACATCCCTTATTAGTTGTATTCCTAGGCATTTTAATCTCTTTGTAGCAATTGTGAATGGGAGTTCATTCATGGCTTAGCTCTCTGTTGGTTAAATTAGTTCTATTGTGGAAGACATTGTCATGTAAAAGTTTGTAATTTTACATAGTAAAACTTGTTAACCATACTAGCTTTAGATCAGAGGGAAAGTCCATGGCCTCTTAGGAACTGGGCCACACTGCAGGAGGTGAGCTGCGTGATAGAGAACATTATTGCCTGAGTTCTGTCAGCAGGGGCATTAGATTCTCAGGAGCGCAAAGCCTGTTGAGAACTGCACATGTGAAGATCTAGGTTGCGTGCTGCTTATGAGAATCTCATGCCTGATGATCTGAGGTGGAACAGTTTCATCCTGAAACCTTCTCTTGACCACCCACCAGCTGTGGGAAGATTGTCTTCCATGAGACTGGCTCCTGATGCGAAAAAGGTTGGGGACTGCTATTATAAGACACATTTTCCTATAAATTCTTACTCCTTTCTTACCTTTAGGTGTTTATGACCCTAGTCCCAGGCTTCCCAGCCTCAGCACAGGGGCATCTTGGTGGGTAACTCTCTGTGAGTGGCGCTGTCCTGTGCATTATATGTTACTTAGCTGCATCCCTGGCCTCTACCCACAAGATGCCAATAGCACCTGCACCCCAGATGTGACAGCTAAAAATGTCTTCAGACACTGCCAAATGTCCACCAGGGAGCAGGATCAACCACTGCACTTGGGTTAGATCTTTTTTTGTTTGTTTTTTTGAGACAGAATCTCACTCTGTCACCCAGGCTGGAGTGCAGTTAAGTCTCGCTCTGTCGCCCAGACTGGAGTGCAGTGAGCTTCTCTCTGTCGCCCAGGCTGGAGTGCAGTAAGCCTCTCTCTGTCGCCCAGGCTGGAGTGCGGTGAGCCTCTCTGTCGCCCAGGCTGGAGTGCGGTGAGCCTCACTCTGTCGCCCAGGCTGGAGTGCGGTGAGCCTCTCTCTGTCGCCCAGGCCGGAGTGCGGTGAGCCTCTCTCTGTCTCCCAGGCTGGAGTGTGGTGAGTCTCTCTCTCTCTCCCAGGCTGGAGTGCGGTGAGTCTCTCTGTCGCCCAGCCTGGAGTGCGGTGAGCCTCGCTCTGTCACCCAGCCTGGAGTGCGGTGAGCCTCTCTCTGTCTCCCAGCCTGGAGTGCAGTGAGTCTCGCTCTGTCTCCCAGGCTGGAGTGCAGTGAGTCTCTGTCGCCCAGCCTGGAGTGCAGTGAGTCTCGCTCTATCTCCCAGCCTGGAGTGCAGTGAGTCTCTGTCGCTCAGGCTGGAGTGCAGTGAGTCTCTCTCTGTCGCCCATCCTGGAGTGCAGTGAGTCTCTGTCGCCCAGGCTGGAGTGCAGTGAGTCTCGCTCTGTCGCCCAGGCTGGAGTGCAGTGAGTCTCACTCTTGTCGCCCAGCCTGGAGTGCAGTGAGTCTCTCTCTGTCGCCCAGGCTGGAGTGCAGTGAGTCTCGCTCTGTCGCCCAGGCTGGCGTGCAGTGAGTCTCTCTCTGTCGCCCAGGCTGGAGTGCAGTGAGTCTCGCTCTGTCGCCCAGCCTGGAGCGCAGTGAGTCTCTCTCTGGCGCCCAGGCTGGAGTGCGGTGAGTCTCCCTCTGTCGCCCAGGCTGGAGTGCAGTGGCATGATCTTGGCTCACCACAACCTCTGCCTCCCAGGTTCAAGTGATTCTCTTGCCTCAGCCTTCCGAGCAGCTGGGATTACAGGCATGTGCCAGCATAGCCTGCTAACTTTTTTGTATTTTTAATAAAGACGGTTTTACCATGTTGGTCAGGCTGGTCTCGAACTCCTGACCTCAAATTATCTGCCCACCTTGGCCTCCCAGAATGCTGGGATTACAGGCACTAATCATGACCTGAAGTCTCATCTTCATCACTTTGCCTATGCTTTCTTCCCTACTGTGGCCCCAGCAGCTACCCAGTCTCTGGCACAGCAGAGGTACCCAGGGCTGAGGACAGAAAAAAGAGAGAAAAATGAGAACCAGGAGTGGAGGTTCCCAGTCCTACATTTTCAATTGAGTGGCTCGCTCACTAACAGTTCTGAGTGTGGACATGCCTTTGGGTGTGTGAGGTATGTCTGAGTGGTCTAGACCCTGCTCACAATCTTGTTCTGCCAGATTGTCTTGAGGGTCCCCAAGACTGCTGTCTTGCTTGGGGATTTTCTAGAAAGACTTGACACTCAGCTCTAAGATTCACAGCAGCAATGTAGTATGGATACGGAGCTGAGTGGTAAGGGAAAAGCCGTAGGTAGTAGAGTCTGGAAGAAACCACGTGGGGCTTCCTTAAGCACACTCCCTCCCTCAAGGGGTTGCATGTAGTGAACGCTTCCCCCCACAACAAAACTGCAAGACTTGTGAGATGTTTTCGCCTGGGGAAGCAAATTAGAGACTCAGTACCCAGAGTTTTGGCTGAGGGCTGGTATTATACCCTCGACCTAGCATTCCGCACTCTCCTAAGGAAGATAGGTGTTAGCATAGACCACATTGTTCATACAGATGGTCTGGGCACGGTGAGCCAAGCTACTCTTACCAGTTAAAAAATGTTGGGAACCCTCCCAAAAGCCAAGCTCCCGGATACCAGCCAGGCACCTGCCTTGCAAGTGATAGCACTCTTAAGCTGCTGTGCTGACACTTCTCTGTGGGCAGGAACTTCCCAAACCAAGACTTTGAACTGAAAACCGGTAATGGGAATTGACTTGGAGCCTGGGGGCCACTGCTTAGGGCTGAGAGTGGGGGACCGAAGTGTGGGCTCCCCACTGAGTGGTGATGGAATCTGCCCTCTCGTTTGCCCTCTCCAGTGTGGGGCTGCCTTTCAGGAGGATGATGTCATCGTGCTCAATGGCACCAAGGAGGATGTGGACATGCTGAAGACCAGGATGGAGGAGAAAAGGCTGAGAGCGAGGCTGGAAAAGGTAATGGGAGTCTTCAGGTTCCGCCCAGTCCCCACCTCTGCTTCAGAGCCGACTGAAACCACTGACCTGAGCTGGCAGCTGCTTAGGGGTTTGCGCGATCAAGGTGATTTTTATTACCTAGAAGGGCCTGGACTGTGGAAGCAGATTCCAGTTGTGGTTCAGGCACTGCCTGGCTATGGTGGGCATGGCAGCTCTGCTCTTCCACGCCCAGCTTTATCATCAGTGAAGTGGGGCAGTGACGACATGCAAGGGCACGGAGCTGTCAGCAGGCTCCAGAGACCGTGCCCAGGGAAAGCTCTGTCACTGACGTGGCCCCAGCGAGCCTTGGGGAAAGGGAATCACCACCATTGCTGTTGCTGTCACTTACTGTTGCGGTTGATTCTGAGACAGTACATACTCGGTTCTCATAAGGAAAAATGAAAAGTCGCCATCATCGCAGCAGCTGTCAGGATTTCCTGCTGCCCAGGAGTCTGGATTCCAGCAGGCCTGGGTGGGCCCTGGGCACCTGCACTTCTCACCCACTCCTAGGGCATGTGAATGCAACTCAAGGGTGCACTTTGAATAGCAAGGAGCTAATAAGTAGCTCTCCCAAAAATGGGGGCCAAATCCCTCACCTTCCTAAGCCGTCCCACGGGGAGAGGGAGGGGTTTTTATGGAGCATGGTGCTTCAGTGTCCAGAAGGGAGTCTGGCAACCAGAAGCAGGGAAAGCATTGCTCAAAGTTGAGTTCAGGATAAACTAGGGAGAAAACTTTATGTGATCAGAACTAAGGCCAAAAAAATGCTTGAAGTACTAGAAAATTAGTTCCAGTAGGCTGAGGACATAAAATTATGAAAAAAATCGCCTGCCCTCACATGGGCCTGCATTTTACCAGTGCTAGTCCAAGGTGAGAACAATGGAATCATTATGATTTTTCAGAGGTTTGAGGTTTTTATAAAACCCTAATAGAAGATGAGACAGGACCATATCACCCTTGAATAATGTGTAACGCATGGTTGTGAGGCTCGAGCACATGGCAGCAGTGTTATCTTTACACATGAACCCAGAATGATCAGAAAGAGCCAAAGCATTTGCATTTTCTCCTTTCATCATTTTACCTAGGTAGAAAATAATGTCTGAAAATGGCTCTGTAGTAATTGTGCCAAACTTGGAATTCAGATGCCAGTAGAAATACTCCGTGGAGCAATTTTGTAAGATGTTAAAACAACATTCATAAGAACTATTTAAAGAGCCACTTGGTAGGCGGGTGTGATAGCACGTGCCTGTAATCCCAGCTCCTCGGGAGACTGAGGCAGGGGAATCGCTTGAACCCGGGAGGCAGAGGTTGCAGTGAGCTGAGACCGTGCCTCTGTACTCCAGCCTGACAGAGCAAGACTCTCTCAGAAAAAAAGCCACTTGGCCATTTAAGTGCTGTGTTAAGGCTGAAAAGTGAATACATGTATGTCTTATATAAAGTGTGTTAATTCTAAGTTGGTTTTCTAAATTACTATGATTTCATTATTGTAAGAGAAAGAGGAGAAAAAGAGGAAGCTTAAGTTTGAGGTCCTTTTATTTTTTGAGATGGAGTCTTGCTCTTGTCGCCCAGGCTACAGTGCAGTGGCAGGATCTCTGCTCACCCCAACTCTTGCATCAGTGTCCCTAGTGTCCACCACGCTTGGCTAATTTTTTTTGTACTTTTAGTAGAGACAGGGTTTTGCCATATTGGCCAGGCTTGTCTCGAACTCCTGACCTCGTGACTTGCCCACCTTGGCCTCCCAAAGTGCTGGGATCACAGGCATGACCCACCGCGCCCGGCCAGTTTGAGGTCTTTTTAGCTAAGGGCAGTTGCCAAAAGGGATCTCCCTGTTCTTCACTGCTATCATTGATCAAGCTCAGTTTTTAAAAAACACAAAAGGGAGGCCGAGGCAGGCAGATCACTGGAGGGCAGGAGTTCGAGACCAACCTGGCCAACATGGTGAAACCCCATCTGTACTAAAAATACAAAATTTAGCTGGGTGTGGTGGCAGGTGATTGTAATCTATTTTTAGAAGAGATGGGGTTTCACCATGTTGGCCAGGTTGGTCTCGAACTCCTGCCCTCCAGTGACCTGCCTGCCTCAGCCTCCCAAAATGCTGGGATGACAGCACCCAGCCACCCTTTTGTTTTTTTAAAAACTGAGCTTGATCATGCCATTGTACTCCAGCCTGGGCAACAGAGTGAAACTCTGTCTGAAACACACACACACATACGAAAATATGGATTTCAAAGGAAGCTACTAGAAATAAAAATGTTCATTATTACCTTTGACCATTTTGCTTTTGTGAGTTTTCTTGGTCACAGGTTTCCTACCAACTTATTCAAAGCCCAGAGGGACTCCATGACTGTCTCTGCAAAATATTCTCCAGAGCTTCTGGGAATGCCTCATAGCTACTGCTACCAAGATACCAAAATATTTCCCAAATACAATTGGTACTGGAAGCAGGACATATTTCCTCTCTAACACCTTACTGCCCATTCTTTTCAAATAACCTCAGCTGTGAATGGAGGGCTTAGAAATAAATAGTTGTCTTTTATACCCAGTTTGAAGGACTGAGTATCAATATTCACAGATGTGCATGCTTGCATTGGATGTATGAAATGAGCAGAAGGTCTTTGTTTTGTTATAAATCACATTGCATGTATGTGTTACAAATTCAAGGGCTGAGAGGTCTTTTTTCAATGCTCAGTGCTGGGGGATGGCTATAGTGATCAGGCTGCGCATCTTTAGTGACACCTTTTGGATGGTTAGGAAATTGACTTTTAAAGTAAATTGAATGAACATAGTCCTACTTGTTATTTCTACAATTAAATGAATTCCAACGCAGCTGTGTAACTGTAGAATGGTTTGTTTCATTTATTATTGCTGGTCAAAATATTATGAGTAACAATTCTAGTGCCCGAAAATCTTAACAACAGTAGTCCTGAGTTTAGAATAATCAGTTACACTGTCTTTAATGTAAACTTCAAGGCCTTATACTTGAATAACAAACACCAAAGCAGTTTGACAACTTTGAAAGTTAGTGGAATGGGCAAGATTTAGTTCGTGTTTATGCTGGCTGGACTTCACATACCCACATAAACTTTGTGTTATTATTCATTTAAATGCTCCTTTGTATACAGTAGTCACCGTTAGCATTGGCCCTTATTACTGAAATTGGCCAGCTTCATTTAAGAGTTTTGCAAATGGGATTTGGGAAATGTAAATATGAAAGTGAGCAGCACTGTGTAGATACATTCTTGTGTGAGGCAGAAGTGCATGACGGGAGTCACATGCAGAGGATTCAGGCATAGGAGTTACGGAACATCAAAGGCCTTCTTCAGAGTGAATGCCCATCTCATGTGACTGGCATCTCAGCGTCAGTGTGGCTGCCCTGTTTGACAGGGTCCCCGGGACAATGGGCAGCCACACTGACGCTGAAGTGGAGTGAATCTGAGCACATCCTCCAACATCCTCTTTCTTTTTACAGAAAACAAAGAAACCCAAGGCAGCAGAGTCTGTTTCAAAACCAGATGTCAGTGAAGGTAAGATGCCACAAGAGATCCTTATTTTAGCAAAATGCAACTCTAGGGCAGTCTGCTAGTAAGGTCATGCTTTGTTTGGCATTGTTTTTGCATTGTCTACTTTGTTTCTTTTACAGAAATCCCAGGGCCATCAAAAGTTAAGACAGGGAAGCCTGAAGAAGCCAGCCTTGATTCTAGAGAGAAGAAAACCAACCTGGCTCCCAGAAGCACAGGTAGGTTTTGTTGTAGCTCCAGGGAGATGTTGAGAAGGCTGGAAACCCAGGCGGCTGAGCCCAGGTTTCTCTGGAGTGGGTGGATGTGAAGCCCAGGCCTGTCCTAAGTCATGTCTCTAGAGAGTACACTGAACTCTCTTTAGTGGGGATAACTGAGAAATATTTAAACCCTCATCAGGAGCCCTGGCAGGATTGACGGGGTCTGGGCACAAATACTAATTCTTTAGATTCCTGTCGAGGACGTGCTTGGTACCGAGCAAAAGAGGCTGCGCTGAGAACTGACTCAGATGTCACACAGAGACTGTCAGAAGGACTGTGGCTCAGGGACTGGGTGGGAATGCTCCCAGTTTCTTTACTGTTGGGGTTCTCATGGACTCCACATGTGCCTCTCAGAGTCCCCTCTCTGCTGCCTCTTGACTAAGGATCAAAGTTTCTCCTAGAACTCACTCTCTTTAACTCAAAGAAAATACTATTTATTTCACAAAAAGAAAAATACAGACTCATTGTTAAGAGTGTGTGATCTTGTGCTCTAAATAGCATCCACGGTGGCCGATGGGCTCCCATCCCAGCTCTACACTGGACAGTCACTAGGCTCCTGTGTCTGTTTCCTCCCTTGTATTGCGGGCCCCCCCTCATCAGGACAATCCGAGTCATTCACGGGGCTGGGACCATTGTCTGTGACAGAGCAGGGAGTAGCTGGTGGGACAGTAAATAACGTGTGTCATGCTGGGTCTGCTTTGCTGGAGTTGGCAATTAAGATTATGTCCGTCAGCGCTCGCACAGCCAGCGGGAGAGTCTGGGACAGAGTGACTGACACGCTTCCCTTCTGAGGTTGTGAAGTTTAGGATAATCTTCATCCCAACCCTGACAGCTTTGGCTCTTCATTTTCCCAGCAACAAATGAGAGCTCTTCTGGAAAAGCTGGGAAGCCTATGTGTGGAGCCACAAAGAGGTCCATCGCTGACAGCGAAGAATCCGAGGCCTACAAGTCCCTCTTCACCACTCACAGCTCTGCCAAGCGCTCCAAGGAGGAGTCTGCCCACTGGGTCACCCACACGTCCTACTGCTTCTGAAACCCACCTTGCCACCACTCCTGCCCCAGAAGGCTGTCTGGTTGCCACCCAGACGGGTCGCTGTGTGCCTGTGTGCGCTGCTCTGTGTTCTTTCTGTACGTCATAAAGCTGACCTGGCCAGCCTTGGAACTGGTGTGGCCACTCTTGCTGTGAGGTGTGTGCGTTCCAGAGGGGACATAGGACGGCCTGCACAGTGGCCCGAGGTCTTGCTTGCTTCCACCTGCAGGTACACTTGGTCCTTTCCACGGCCAGGAAGCCCTGCGGGCTGCACTTTTTATGCTTCTAGTAACGAGAGATTCCGGAGTCCTCACGAGAGTAGAGTTGGCACATATTAAGTAAAATTCTAATGATTTTGCTACCAGCAATAAATTAAGTAGGCCAAGTGAAACTGGGCTTTAGAAAGGGTGGATTTCAAGTATACTGTGCCCACTAGAAGCTTTGAAGGGCCTCGTCCCTCTGCTCCATCCCTGGGAGGAGCCCGCTTCCTTGTTGGTCTAGCTAAATACTGTTAGGGGAGTCTGCCCCTAGCTCATCATTTGCAGACAGCAGAGTCTCAGCTGGGCACCCAGTGATTGGGTTCAGAAATAAAGCTGGTCTGCCTCTTCTCTGTGTTTTTATCTTTTCTATCTTCTGCTCATGCTTGGGTAAGAACATTGCAACTGTTGCATTGGTGACGATAGGAGTCATTCCATGTAGTCAGAGAAATCACCCTTGCTCCTCCAGCAGATGGTAAAGGAAGAATTGTCCCCCCAAAAAGTTGCATTTCATCTACCTATAATGTGTGTTGATGTCAATAGTTAGTGAAATTTCCCATTAAGACTCCTAATGAAGAACCAAGAACCCCGGCCTCTGTATGGCTTTGTGCACACGGTGGTATGACAGATAGTGACTGGTTCTCTACACCAGACCCCGGGGTCCTGGGTTTCCTTCAGAAGAAGAGGGAGCAGTGGGAGGTGAGTGGTGGGAGGTGAGCAGGCAGGTTCTGTGGGAGACACAGACATGGGGAGAATTCCAGGGAGAGGCCAGCAAGGAAGAACCATGGGTGGCCCTGCTTTCTCAAACCTTGTGTGGTTCTCAGCTTCACAGTGATGGGAAGGTCTGGCCCTAAGGATATTTTGACATTGTGAGTATAGAGCATTTTAATCGAAATTATATTAAATGAATTTCTGTCATGGTCTTCTCCAGAACAAACCTGAATTAACCATTTAATTTCCCCAATCAATTTTCTATACAGCCAAATTCAACCATTTTCTCATTGTTTTTATTCCCTTGTTTGTGACCTCAATCACGTCGGGGTCACCACCTGAGATGTTGACCACCACTTGTGGAAGTCTGGCCTGCAGACCCTGACTCGATGGATGAATGAATGCACTGTCACACCATTACAGTGATTCAAGTGGGTGGACTAGGGATGGGTGGGCTGCTTTCAGAGGGTGAAATGCAACCAATCGATGATTCAAGTGGACTAGGGATGGGTGGGCTGCTTTCAGAGGGTGAAATGCAACCAGTTGACCAAGACCCCCTCTCCATCCTTATATTTATTCAGTAAAAGATTTCATAACAGAGGTTCTAAGTCAACACACTTGTGGATAATTAACATGGTTAAAAGTGGTTTTATGAATTATAAAAGTGCTTTAGGTTCTGGGCCCAGAGTAAACACTATTAGTGGGGAATTCCCCTTTGATCTCCCCCTGAGAGGACCCCCAGCACTAAGTTTACATGAGTAAACAGTGGAGACAAAGGGATGTGGGGTAAACAGACTTAAACTGGGAAAGCCTTTGATCATCTCTCTTTCCTATGCTAATGTAAATGAGGCAACTGCCTTCAGCCTGCCCCAGTAAAACCTTTTGGCCTTACAAAAGGTTTGAGATTACAATCTATAACCCTGAGTGAATCTCAACACCTTTTTCTTTTCTTTTTTTTTTTTTGAGACAGGGCAGGGTTTCATCTCACTCTGTTGTCCACGCTAGAGTGCAGTGGCATGATCATGGCTCACCACAGCATTCAGCCTTGACTTCCTGGGCTCAGGTGATCCACCCACCTCAGCCTCTCAAGTAGCTGGGATTACAGATGTGCACTACCGCATTAGCTAATTTTTCTATTTTCAGTAGAGATGGGGTTTCACCATGTTGCTCAGGCTGGTCTTGAACTCCTGGGCTCAAGTGATCTGCCCATCTCGGCCTCCCAAAGTGCTGGAATTACAGGCGTGAGCCACCCTGCCTGGGCCCCCTTTTCATTTTGTTAAATTTATTTTCACAACAGTCAGTTCCTTCCTCAATTGGAAAACATTATTTTCTATCACTCTTCTTCCCTATTTTAATTTTACTGAGAAAACTTGATCAATCCTTTTAGCCACATTTTACTAATTACAGCTTCTGCCATCATGGGGCTTTTTTTTTCTTTTAATCACCATTATTTTTACCAATTCAGTTTTCTTCATGTTAGCCTGAATCAGTTTTATTGTGCATTGAGTTTATTGACTGTGTCCAGTTTTCTCTGGTAACTGAGTCACAGCGTCCCCAACATGAAAACTTTACCATCTCAAAGTCCTCTGCGTTGGGCCTTTCTGAAATAAACAGGCTGTGGGCCTCTGTCCCCAGCTGCCCTCAGAACCATCCACGCAGGAGGGATCAGGGCTTCCTTGAAGATTTCTAGCCAGCCTTTAATACTTTGCTAAGGCACCATTCTTTAAGGCTCCTAGCCAACGTGAGGGAAGAAGGTGTCCACCATGTATGTCCCCACCTGTGCTGGGCACAGGACCTCAGTACACCAATGGCTGGGGAGGGGTGATTGAGGGGTGTTTGAATTGTTTTTAGGGCTCACTGAACAGCCAAGCACTTGAAAGACTTCTACTGGGACTTCCCAGCCACCCAGTGCAGTGGGAAGATAGCCATCCCCCACCTTATAGACGAGGTGCCTGAGTTCCATGGCAGCGAAGTGAATCACAGTTCTGCCTGGCCACACCGCAACTTCTCCCCATTCAGTCCTTACCAGATGAAGAAATGAGTGGCAGCTGGGGCAGGCTCCCACCCAGGGCGCAAAGACCACGGGTTCAGGTGTTGCGCCCAAGGGGAAAGTGAAGGATCTCCTAGCTCTTCCTCCTCCCCTGTCTACCCCCAGGACCTGAGCTGCTTTCCACCAGAGGGAGCTGGGAGGAGAAAATTGAAAAGATGTAGAAATTCTCCAAAATAGCATCTATTCGACTTCCCACAGCCCTTTATTTCCAACAGATGAAATTAAAGCTGTGCCAAAATGAATGAAAAGAGTGCCACTCCATCCCACAACCCAGAGAGAAGTTTGGTTCAAAGATCTTGTCTGCTTTCCCACTGGTCCTGCTCTGTTGGAAAGTGCTCCGCACTTTAGAACACATGTAGGAAAAAGTGATCGCTATTATTAAAGACGTGAACATTTCCAAATAACAAAATCACGTGGCAAAACTTCTGAGCATTTCTGTTGTTTGGGGCCATTCCTGTAAACCAAGTCTGTTTGCCCTTACTGCTGCATCTCACCACAGCCGCCAAACTTCCAGCCGACTTAAGACACAGGCTGGCTGAGCGCTGTGGCTCCCGCCTGCAATCCCAGCACTTTGGGAGGCCGAGGTAGGAGAACTCATTGAGCCAGGAGTTTGAGACCAGCCTGGGCAACACAGGGAGACCCTGTCTCTACCAAAAAACAAAAATTAGCCAGACTGTCTCTACCAAAAAAATAAAAATTATCAAGGCTGCAGTGAGCCAAGATCATGTCACTGCACTCCAGCCTGGGTGACAGAGCAAGACCCTATCTTAAAAAAAAAAAAAAAAAAAGACACAGGCTGCGTATGGACATGAGGGCCCCTGAAAATATTTAGCAGCCATCCTTCAAAGCTGCTGGAATGGGGAAGACTGGGGACGGAGCAGCGTGATGCCAAGGACAGGCCTCTAAGTTGAGGTCACAGGGTGGCCCAAGGCCCTGGACATCAGGGGAGCTTCTCTACAGTGGGCATAATTCAAGGCAGTAGCTGCCAAGCTGAGTGAGCTCCTGTAATAAGACAAGTGCCAGTCTTCTCATCAACCCGGAGATTTGCATCTCTCCAGTCCTGCCCAGTCTCTGGCAGGAAGCCCCACTCCCCAGCTGACACTGCGCCATGCTCATGGAGGAAGCTGTGCAGCACAGCTCAACGCTGTTTTCCCCTTTTGGTTTTCTAGAATAGTCTTGCAGAACTTTTTTTTGAGACAGAGTCTCCCTCTGTTGCCCAGTATGGAGTACAGTGGCATGACCTCATCTCACTGCAACCACTGCCTTCTGGATACAAGTGATTCTCCTGCCTCAGCCTCCTGAGTAGCTGAGATTACCGGAGTGCACCACAACACCCAACTAAGTATTTTGTGTGTGTGTTTTTAGTGGAGACAGGGTTTCACCATGTTGGTCAGGCTGATCTTAAGACTCTTGACCTCAGGTGATCTGCACGCCTTGGCCTCCCAAAGTGCTGGGATTACAGGCGTGAGCCACCGCACCTGGCCATATAGTCTTGCAGAACTACCCTGTCACTCCAGAGCTCAGTACAGTTTAACAAAGGTGCACAGCAAAGGTGCCCAGCAGACCTTTGATTATTTCTTATGAAGCATAAAGTTTTGCTCCTTGGAAGTAAATCCTCGAATCAGAGCCTTCCTCAGGAAGCTGGCTCTACAGATGACCCAGGGGAACAAGCCGGGCATTCCAGTACCCAGGATTTCTTGTTTGATGTCATTTTTAAAAAACCCATGGTTTCAAGTATACTGTGGGGTCCTAGGTTTATTCCCAGCCTTGGCCTCAGTTGTCAGGCTGGCTGTTCCTTCTTATTTGGGGGCTTCAGCTCCTTCCCATTTTACCCACCAACTCCTAATCATCTCTCCTGCTCTACTCAACCATCTTTTTCTCAAAACTCTTCCTGCATAACCTAATTTACAGCAGTCTCCTTCTGCTAATTTCTAAAGCTGCCTGTTCTTATCACAATTTTAATCAAACTATGTATTTTTTTCTTTTCCGAATATCACTCTGTTGTCCCGGCTGGAGTGCAGTGGTGCAGTCTCAGCTCACTGCAACCTCTGCCTCCCAGGTTCAAGTGATTCTCCTGCCTCAGCCTCTCAAGTAGCTGGGCCTACAGGCATATGCCACCATGCTGGGCTAGTTTTTATATTTTTAGTAGATAGAGGGTTTTACCATGTTGGCCAGGCTATTCTCGAACTCCTGACCTCAGGTGATCCACCCATGTTGGCCTCCCAAAGAGCTGGGATTACAGGTGTGAGCCACCACGCCTGGCCCAAAGTACACTCTTAACCCAGGGTGGGCACACACTGCTATGATCACTGATGATGTGAGGTGATAGGGAGTTTTGGGGACTGTGGAGGGAATATGGCCACAGAAAGGCCGGTTTCACTTCGCTTCAGCAGAGGCTGTTTCTATGAGTGTGTGCCCAGTGTTTGCAGACCTCCCATATCCTCACAGGAAGGCAGAACCTGGAGTTTTAAAGTGAAATGTCTCCCAATATTTAAGTACTGACAATTTTTAAAAACAACGAAGGCCAAACAAAACACATAGATGGGCCAGGTGCAGCACCTGGCCCACCTATTACACGCCTGTAATCCCAGCACTTTAGAAGGCCAAGGCAGGCAGATCACCTGAGGTCGGGAGTTCAAGACCAGCCTGCCCAACATGGAGAAACCCTGTCTCTACTAAAAATACAAAACTAGCAAAAACAAAACAAAACAACAAAAAAACAACCATATAGGTGGCTCTGAGTTTGTAGGTAGCCGGTGGTTTAATATCTTTCTTCCCCATTCAACTCAGCTCCACAGGGCACACGGCATCTCCCCTCTGCTCATCACAATGTCTGGATCAAACAAATGAATAATGAAAACATGATGGCCTCTCCCAGCAAAGCTCCAGGGTTGGAAAGAGTCCCCTGGCAGGGAATTGGCACCCATTATGCCCATCCTCTCTCTCTTACTGCCTGCTGGAAACGTCCCCATCTCCCTTTGATTCCTCCTCTGGGGCTACCCTGGACCCTCATTATCCTCTGTCCTGAAATCATCACAATGGCCAGAGTGGCCTCTGTGACATCATCAAGGGCCTGGCACCAAATACCCAGTCTCCGAGTTGCGAGGGCAAGCAAACCCATCATGAGCAGCTCCCTTCCCCATCTCTGCTCACCATGTGGACGCTGAAATGGTTTCTGGTCCTACTTCTGTGCCTCACCTGCAGCTATGCCTTTATGTTCTCTTCTCTGAGCAAGAAAACTACCCAACTCCAGGGAAAGGTACCATACAAAGGGCACTTTCGGATTCGGCAGAATCCACCAGAGCACACCCAAGGCTGGCTTGGGAACAAATGGCTCTGGCTTTTGTTTGTCGTTGTGCCGTATGTGATAATGAAGTGTCGAGGAGACCGTGGGAAGAAAAAGGTAAGGATGGCTCCACTTTTTTTACACCATATTGATTCAATCTCAGGAGTCTCCGAGTCTCAGGGAAATGGATGTTCTAGTGAGTCTAGGTGGGGCTGCTGCATATGATGAACCTACCTCATGGCCCTGGGCAAAGCTGGCATATTCCCTTCCTGATGTATCCTTAGTGAAGACAAGTCCCCAGAACCACAGCTATTGGGACTAACAGTGGAAGATGACCTTCTGCTTATTGGCTCCCAGTTTTTCTGGTTAGATGGATTTTTTTTCAAATGTAGGTACTAGGATAGATTCAACAACTTACAGTGTGTTTCAGAGGTTCAAAGTTATTCACAGGACCAGATTCACTGTCCCCTGGTTTTTACATTTTTCCTAGTGTTTGACTTACTAGAAATTCCTGAGCTAAATGGAAATGGTATTATTACCCAACGAAATATGAGACTTGTGCTAAAGAGATAAAGGGGTAAAGTAGTTTGAGCTGGACCTCAAAGTGGCCATAAACAACTCTTTCTTTTTTTTTTTTTTTTTTTAAAGATGGGGTTTCACCATAATGGCCAGGCTGGTCTTGAACTCCTGACCTCAGGTGATCCACCCACCTCAGCCTCCCAAAGTGCTAGGATTACAGGCGTGAGCCACCGCGCCCGGCTACAACTCTTTCAAGTAGAAAGGGAAAGGGAGAGAAAGTGTCTTCTCCCCTAGAAAGACCCAGCACGTCATGATAAAGTTTGCCACATGGCAAACTTTTTCTGTAAAGGACCAGGGAGGGTGTGACTATTTTCAGCTTTGTGGGCAGCATGGTCTTCCTTGCAACTACTCAACTCTGCTATTGTAACATGAAAGCAGCTTTAACTATACAAATGAATGAGCATGGTTGTGTCCCAATAAAACTTTATTTACAAAAACAGGTGGTGGGCTAAATTTGGCCACAGTCTGCCAATGCCTGCATTACAGTAATGCAAGAACCATCTTCTCTTAAATGGGCCTAACTCTCTTGGAACTGTGTCAAAACCAGCAAAGTCCACGATATTATTGACTTTGAGTATCTTTCTCGACAGGAGCAGAGTCCTTCTGGCCTTCGAGGCTGCCAATTTCGCACTCCAGTAAAGAAAAATCAAAATGCTTCCCCCAACAAAGACTGTGCATTCAATATCTTAAACCAACTCGAGGTAGAGCTTGTGAAATTTGTGTCCAAAGTGCGGAATCTTAAGGTTGCCATGGCAGCTAGCTGTGGCAGCAACCTCAAGCTTCGAAGGTCAGAGAGGCCTGCAGATCCATACAATAACATCACGATCTATGAAATTTGGGGAGAAGGCGGCTCTAACTGAATGGATTTGTGTGTCAAAGAAATAGGAGAGAAAAATGTTGAGTGTTGACAAACTGTATGCAAACTATTAAAACTATTCTGAAGAACTTCCACATTTGAGACTTTGCTTATTTTCTTTTTTCACTAGAAGGAAAAGTGAATGTGAGACCAGTAGCCATAGCAGTGATGGTTTTGTCTTTGCCTCTCTCACGTCCTCTAGAGCTGTGGGTGGTGAGAAGGGAACTGAAAGCTACATAATAGTACGTGATGACCTCGCGCTTCCGTGCAATGGCTGCGGGTGGACGATGGAGCTAGGGAAATCTGGGATAAGACGCTGATGTCATTTCCATAAAAACTCTTGTTTTCTTCTCTCTAGTATCTACCTGTGCAAGATACAGAACTACTTTTTATCTCTGACACATTACAAAAGACGACTTTAATGACAGTTTTTAAGTGGCAAAATGATTCATTTAGGAGGGGTGTATTCTAGAGTCCATCTGATTCTCTCACCACCACAAGAGTCCTTTCACTCATTCCATTTCAAAGGTTCCATGTATGGACTTCTCCCTCTACCAAACTAGCAGTTACATTTGTCAATAGTTGGATTAAGAAAAAGGGAGAGATCGGTCGCGGTGGCTCGCACCTGTAATCTTAGCACTTTGGCAGGCCCAGGCAGGAGGACTGATTGAGCCCAGGAGTTTGAAACCACCCTGGGCAACATAGTGAGATTCCTTCTCTATGATTTTTAAATTAATAATAATAATAATAATAATAATAAATATTTAAATTTTTAAATAAAATATAAAAATAATTTTAAACACTATTAAAAAATTTAATAAAGGAAAGAAAAACAATTCATACTTTCTATATCACTGAGGTTTTGAATACAGATGTGCTAACATCTATATCAAAATCAGTCAATATGTACTTTATCCTAATTATTTAAAATATAGGTATTTTACATGTTAGTGTGGCTGACTCTGCACATACTTACGACTGTAAGGCCCCTGCTGACCTCGAGCCCATCTTCCCTCATTTAAAAGTCCAACCTGACGGTTCTGTAGACACACCTGTGTGTGGCCGGAGAGAACAGTTGTGGGACACCACGGAAATTCCTTTATTTAACTTCAGTCCAAACTTCTGGTGCCTGACAGAGAAGTCCTGAATCTCCACCACCTTCCTTGCTAGCCACAAAGTCCACTCCCATTATTTGCACAAGGCTTTCAGGATCCATCCCGCACAGGCAATTTTCTTCGTGTGTAGAAGGCAGATCTCTTGTAAAAGGTCCTTGAACATTTTGCTTTTTGACTTAACTCTCAGCTTTCAGTATGGGAGAAATGGAAGGAGTTAAGATTACTCCTTTCACTTTCCATATTATGAGTGTTTTCAAGCAAAACAGAGTATGTGAGTCATTGTCACAGCGAACTCTGAAGAAATCCAGATAAGAAAAAAAATGGTGGCCAGGCGCAGTGGCTCATGCCTGTAATCCCAACATTTTGGGAGACCGAGGTGGGCGGATCACGAGGTCAAAAGATCGAGACCAGTCTGGCCAACATAGTTAAACCTCGCCTCTACTAAAAATACAAAAAAAAAAAAAAATTAGCCAGGTGTGGTGGCATGTGCCTATAATCCCAGCTACTCGGGAGACTGAGGCAGGAGAATGAGGTGAACCTGGGAGGAGGAGGTTGCAGTGAGCTGAGATCACACTATTGCACTCTAGCCTGGGTGACAGTGCGAGACTCCGTCTCAAAAAAAAATAATAAAATTTAATTTAATTTAAAAAGAAGAAAATGGTTTTAACCAGTAACCTCAAGATGGGGTAGGTTTTATATTGTCTTCATTTAACCAGTAGATACTTAGACCCACAGTCAGCAAGCTGTAGCTCACAGGCCAAATCCACCCACCTGCCTGTATTTGTACAGTCTTGTGAACTGATAATGGCTTTTATATTTTTTCATGGTTAAAAACATCAAGCAGGGTGTGGTGGTATGCGCCTGTAGTACCAGCTACTCAAGGCTGAAGGAGGAGGATTACTTGAGCCCAGGAGTTTGAGTTCAGCCTGGGCAACACAGTGAGACCCTGTGGCTATATACATATATTTGATGACATGAAATTATATAAAATCCAAATTTTAGCGCCCATGAATTTTTACTGGAACACAGCCACGCTCTTTAATTTCCATATTATCTACGGTTTGTGCTTACAATGGCAGACTTGAATTATTGCAACAAAAACCAATATGGCCCACATGTATTTACTAACTGCCTTGTGACAGGATAAGTTTGCCAACCTCTAATTTATGCTAATCTCATATGTTAACAATGAGAAGCCTGCATGGCGGCTCACGTCTGGAATCCCAGCATTTGGGAGGCTGAGGTGGGCAGATCACTTGAGGTCAGGAGTTCAAGGCCAACCTGGCCAACATGGCGAAACCCCATCTCTACTAAAAACACACAATTAGTTAGGTGTAGTGCCGAGCGTCTGTAATCCTGGCTACTTGGGAGGTTGAGGCAGGAGAATGGCTTGAATCCAGGAGGTGGAGGTTGTAGTGAGCCAAGACCGCACTTTCTGTTAACTGTTCCTTGTTTCTGCCTTCTCCCCATAGACAGGGACTGTGATATCATGATTCATAATCAGAAATAAGTATTTGGTCCTCATCCCTCCCCACTTCCTGGCATACAACTCCGAAATCCCTCGAAATTTCTGAAGTGAGGTCTGGTGGCTAGAAGCACTTGGACAGCCTCAGGATAGAGGCTGGTGATGAAACATCTGTGACTGGAAGGTTGGACCTTTCAGTCCACCTCTCAACCCTCAGGGAGGAGAGAGGCGCTGAAGGTTGACTTGATCACCAACGACCAGTGATGTAATCAATAACGCCTATGTAATAAAGCTCCATAAAAACCCAAGGGACTGCTGGCCTGGTGGCTCATGCCTGTAATCCCAGAAATTTGGGAGGCCAATGCGGGCAGATCACCAGAGGTCAAGAGTTCGAGACCATCCTGGCCAACATGGTGAAACCCTGTCTCTACTAAAAATAGAAAAATTAGCTGGGCATGGTGGCAGGCGCCTGTAATCCCAGCTACCTGAGAGGCTGAGGCAGGAGAATCACTTGAACCCAGGAGGCGGAGGTTGCAGTGAGCCGAGATAGTGCCACTGCATTCCAGCCTGGGCAACAGAGCAAGACTCCAACTCAAAAAAACAAAACAAAACAAAACAAAAACAAGAAAAAAAAAAAAACACAAGGGACAGAGTATGCAGAACCTCTGGATAGCTGAGCACCGGGAGGTTCCTGGAGAATGACGTGGCTGGGGAGGGCATGGAGGCTCCAAGCCCCTTCTCCCTCACCTTGCCCTGTGTACCTCTTCCGGCTGGCTGGTCATCTGTATCCTTTGCAATATCCTTTACAAAAAAAGAAAGATGAAAATGTCTCCCTGAGTTTTGTGAGCCACAGTAGCAAATGAATCAAGCCGGAGGAGCGGGTCATGAAAACTCTTAATCTCTAGCCAGTTGGTTAGAGGTTCAGGTCAGCCTGGGACTTGAGGGCGTCTCCTGAAGTGGAAGGCAGTCTAGGGGGCTGAGCCTTCATCCTGTGGGGTCTGATGCTATCCTCAGGTAGGTAGTATCAGAACTGAATTGGAGGATCCCCCGCTGGGGTCTGCTGGAGAATTGTTTGGTGTATAAGAAACACCTCCACCAACACACACATATACATTATAGTGACCAGAGGTAGAATGTGGTGAGTGTGAGAGCATGAACAATGGTTTTGTTTCTCTTGTCTTTTGTTTTTTTGTTGTCGTTTTTGCTTTTATTTTTTGAGATGGAATCTCTCTCTGTTGCCCAGGCTGGAGTGCAGTAGCGCAATCTCGGCTCACTGCAACCTCCACCTCCCAGGTTCAAGGATTCTCCTGTCTTAGCCTACTGAGTAGCTGGGACTACAGGTGCATGCCACCACACCCGGCTAGTTTTTGTATTTTTTAGTAGAAACGGGGTTTTACCATGTTGTCAGGCTGGTCGTGAACTCCTGACCTCAGGTGATCCGCCCACCTCAAGTCCCAAAGTGTTGGGATTACAGGCATGAGCCACCGCGCCCAGCCGAGTTTTAAAAATTGTCAGACTTATGGAAAGGTTGCAATAGTGCAGTGTTCCTGTGCCCGTCTCACCCAGCTGTCCCTGAATGTAACACCCTACATAACCACAGCATGACCATGAAAACCCAAGAAATGTGACATCGGTACAGCACTGTTAAAATTTTTATTTGCATTTTCTTCATTAATAAAATTCATTCTGTGAATGTGCTCTTTCTGTTCCAGAATCCAGCACCAGGATGCACTGACATAACCCTCCTCGTTCCCCTCCCTGGGACAGTCCTGTCTCCCCTCGCCTGTTATGACCTTGATGGCCATCGGTTGTCTGGTACAGTGGAGCCTTGAACAACACAGAAGTTAAGGGTCCCCCCAGCCCCCACGCTGTCAGAAATCCATGTTTAACCTTTGTTTTTGTTTTGGAGAAAGTCTTGCTCTGTCACCCAGGCCAGAGTTTGGTGGCACCATCTCGGCTCACTACAACCTCTGCCACCCGGGTTCAAGCAATTCTCTTACCTCAGCCTCTGGAGCAGATGGTATTACAGGCATGCACCACCACCCCTGGCTAAATTCGTATACTTTTTGGTAGAAATGGGGTTTCACCATGTTGCACGGGCTGGTCTTGAACTTCTGAGCTCAGGCAATATCCACCCTCCTTGTCTTCTCAAATTGCTAGGATTATAGGCGTGAGCCATCATGCCTGGCCAAGATGTTTAATGTTTGTTTTCTGTTGCTTTTGAGACAGGGTCCTGCTCTGTTACCCAAGCTAGAATGCTGTGGTTTGATCTCAGCTCACAGCAGCCTCAAACTCCTGGGCTCAAATGATCCCCCCACCTCAGTGTCCTGAGTAGCTGGGACTACAGGCACACACCACCATGTCCAGCTAATTTTTCAAAAATTTTTTTTATAGAAACAGGATCTTGCTATGTTGCCCAAGCTAGTTTTGAACTCCTAGGCTGAAGTGATCCGCCCACCTCAGCCTGCCAAAGTGCTAGGGCTATAAGCGTGAGCCACCACACCTGGCCCATGTTTAACACTGGACTCTCCAAAAACATAACTACTAATAGCCTACTGCTGACTGCCTTCCTGATACCATAAACCGTTGATTAACACATATTTTATATGTTATATGGATTATATACAGCATTCTTACACTAAAGCTAGAGAAAAAAATTATTCATAAATTAAGGAACAGTGGCGGGCGCGGTAGCTCACACCTGTAATCCCAACACTGGGAGGCTGAGGAGGGCAGATCATGAGGTCAGGAGTTTGAGACCAGCCTGATCAACATGGTGAAATCCCATCTCTACTAAAAAAAAATACAAAACTTAACCAGGCATGGTGGCATGCCCCTGTAATCCTAGCCACTCAGGAGGCTGAGGCAGAGAACTGCTTGAACCTGCGAGGTAGAGGTTGCAGTGAGCCGAGATCACGCCACTGCATTCCAGCCTGGGCAACAGAGTGAGACTCCTTCTCAAAAAAAGAAACAAACAAACAAAAGGCCCGCACAGTGGCTCACACCTGTAATCCCAGCACTTTGGCAGGCTGAGGTGGGTGGATCATCTGAGGTAAGGAGTTCGAGCAGCAGCCAGACCAACATGGAAAAACCCTATCTCTACTAAAAATAAAAAATTAGCCTGGCGGGGTGGCGCATGCCTGTAATCCCAGCTGCTTGGGAGGCTGAGGCAGGAGAATCGCTTGAACCCGGGAGGCGGAGGTTGCAGTGAGCCAAGATCATGCCACTGCACTCCAGACAGAGCAAAAAGAGCAAAACTCTGTCTCAAAAAAAATATCAAGAAAGAAAAAATATATTTCATATTCACTAAGTGGAGTCGCGTCATCATAAAGGTCTGCGTCCTCGTCATCTTCACATTGAGTTGGCTGAGGAAGAAGAGGAAGAGGAGGGGTTGGTCTTGCTGCCACGGGTGTGGCGGAGAAGGAAGAAAATCTGAGCATAGTTGGACCTCCAGTCCAAACGTGTCGTTCCACGGTCGATTGTATAATGAAGAACAGTGATCTAGTGTTTGCTAGAATGTGCTGTGATGTGAGTTTGAAGGGTGTTTTCTCATGACGGGAACGTGGTTGTGCTTGTGTGACAGTGATGCTGGAGAAGCATTGTGTGTCCTCAGTGCCTCAGACCAGGGTTTGTGTTGTGTTTACACCCCTTGCTGGGTAAACACCGCTGTGTTTACACATGAGCTGTGCTCATTGGATGATACTGGTGTTCACTGGACTATGATGGGTGTCGGCTCTGGAAGGGTATCTTTCCCCTTATTGTTAATAAATGTATTAGGGGAACTACTTTGAGATGCACCAATCCTGCCTCCTTAGCCTTCCACCCACTAAGCTGAACATTCATCAGTTGGCCTTGCTGCAACAGTGATTTCTGCAGGGTTCAGTGCTTGCTTGATGGCCATTTAATTTTCCTCTCTCCTTCTACATTTCTTCTTGATGGGAATTCTGCTGTAAGGAAGAGCTGTTCCTTCGCCTTTGACTGATGGATGGATTTCATCAGTCCCCATGGACTTATGGGGGTTTATTTTACTCTACTAAAATCTGCTATCTTTGTTATTTTCTGGCTTCAACTTTTCCACCTTTGGCATTAGGAGCTCCTTCGGGTTGGCACGTGTGTTCTGTGAGCAAGCCCCTTCCTCTTTTGAGCAATTCCTTACTTTCTGGCAACCCAAGATGTTCCACACTCATCTGGTTCATTGCCTGCCTTCATCCTGGGTCAGCCACTTCCCCAGGGGCCCAGGTTCCCTTTCTTCAAGAATGGTGTTTAGAAGCCAGGACCTGGTTCCTAGGTGTGCTTGTTGCTACTGGGCTGCTATTGCTCTTAGGCCCTCTAATAGGAAATATACATTTGGGCGTATGAAGCCTCTCCCCAAACACAGCTATGGTTCTACATCTGTCTGGCTATACACATGTGAAATACCATGATTCGATGCTGACCCCTCCAATTCTAGAAAGACACTTCATGTTCATTCTAGCCACCTTCCTTCTTCTTTACAGCTTCTTTCTCCAACAGCAGGAAACTGGCTTTCGTGTTCTATTTTTATTTCTATGTTTGATATAGTTTGGATCTGTGTCCCTGCTGAAATCTCATGTGGGCATGTAAACCCCAGTGCTGGAGGTGGCGCCTGCTGGGAGGTGATTGGATCATGGAGGTGGGTTTCTTATGAATGGTTCAGTACCATCCCCTTGGTGCTGTTCTTGTGACAGTGAGTGAGTTCTTGTGTGATCCGGTTGTTTAAAAGTGTCTATGTATTTTGGTATTGCTGAAGCTGTAATTTCAGGGTAGATTCCTAGAAGTGGGATTGTAAGGTACAAAGTTAAGTGCATATGCAGTTTTGTTATTGCCAAATTTCCCTCTAAAAGGATCGTGCCAATTTGCATTCTCACAAGAGATGCTAGTACAGGTGTTGGGACTGACGTGTGGCTAGATGGCCGGAGCAGCTCACCCTGCGGCATCAATGTTAGAACCTGTGCTTACGCGACTTGCAGTTACTAGAGAGTACCACTAGATGGCAGATACAGCCCGTCACAGAGAACAGCGAGCGCACGTTCTCTAGATTTTGCTTCAGGGACCTCTGATAAACAACAGTTGTGTAAATTGGAGTAATAGGACGTTCTAAATGACTAATAACACAACAACTAACTTTTTTTGGAGTTTTTTGTTTGTTTGAGACAGAGTCTCGCTGTCTTGCGCAGGCTGGAGTGCAGTGGCATGATCTTGGCTCACGGCAGCCTCTACCTGCCTCTGAGTCCAAGTGATCCTCGTGCCTCAGCCTCCCGAGTAGCTGACTACAGGCACATGCCACGATGCCCAGCTAATTTTATTAACTTTTTGTAGAGACAGGGTCTCACTATGTTGCCCAGGCTGGTCTCAAACTCCTGGCCTCAAGTGATCCTCCTGTCTCAGCCTCCCAATGTGCTGGGATTACAGGTATGAGCCACCACGCCAGCCACAACTAGCATGTGTAATACTGGTAGTAATAGTAACATTATTTTTATTAGCAAGCAACATTTTCATTTCCTTATTCATTCATACCGTAAGTGTATATTTGTTCTATGTGCTGTTGTGGGCACTGGGATGAAGAGATTTAAGAACAAACACACACAACCATCAGCCTGCATAGAGCTTTTTATTTTCCTGGGGGAAAGACAGGAAATGCAAAAGTCAAATACATAGTCTATCGGGGGCATAGGCGCTCTGGAGAAAGACAGCACAGCAGGGAAACAGGGTGTGTGTGTGTGTGTGTGTGTGCATATATGTGCATGTGTGTATGTGTGTGCATGGGGGATGTGTGTGTGTGTTTGTGTGTGTGTGTGTGTGTGCGTCTGCGGTGAGCAGGGCCGTTTACAACCTTAAGCAATGTGATCAGGGAAGGGATCACTGAGAAGCAGCTGACTGAGCAAAGAAGCTATAAGGACAAACTGGGGGGAGAGGGTGGGGGTCAGAGGAATGGGCAGCAGAGACCGCTGCAGCTGGGGCAGCCTGGTATGATGGAGGCACCAGTGCAGGGAGTGAAGGTGTGAGCAGAGATGGAGCGGGGTGTGGACCCTGGAGACCCCGTAGGCTACTGGAAGGACTTTGGATTTGTCCTCGTGAGAAAGGAGAGCTGTGGGAGAGTAAATCAAATCCCTCAGAAGCACAGAAGGCAGCTGTCCTCAGCTCATTCCCCGCACCGCAGTTCACCCATTCACCAGGTGCTTACTGATGGCTACCACGGGCCAGCCCTGATTCCAGGGTTTGATTGTGAGAAGAGCTTGTGTCAGAGGCATGTGAACAAGAGTAACTCCATCTTAAATAGGAGCTGGGTAAAATGAGGCTGAAACTTACTGGGCTGCATTCCCAGATGGTTAAGGCATTCTAAGTCACAGGATGAGATAGGAGGTCAGCACAAAATATAGGTCATAAAGACCTTGCTGATAAAACAGGTTACAGTAAAGGAGCCGGCCAAAACCCACCAAAACCAAAATAGTGATAAGAGTGACCTCTGGTCATCCTCACTGCTACACTCCCACCAGCACCATGACAGTTTACAAATGCCATGGAAACGTCAGGAAGTTACCCTATATAGTCTAAAAAGGGGAGCATGAGTAATCCACCCCTTGTTTAGCATATCATCAAGAAATAACCGTAAAAATGGGCAGCCAGCGGCCCTCAGGGCTGCTCTGTCTATGGAGTAGGGATTCTTTTGTTCCTTTACTTTCTTAATGAAGTTGCTTTCACTTTGCACTGTGGACTCACCCTGAATTCTTTCTTGCACGAGATCCAAGAACCGTCTCTTGGGGTCTGGATCAGGACCCCTTTCCTGTAATACTTGGACTCTGGACCCAGTGGGCTCTGACACTCTGGGGGTGGTGGGCAACAGATGGGCAACAAGCTTTTTTCCCAGGAAGAGCAAGCATGCAGTCAGGGAGGGTTGTGCCCCGCTCTGAAATGGACTGGAACGTCTATGGAAGCCATAGGCAGAAAACTAGGCCTGTGCAGGGTGCCCTTCGGGGGGTCCTCAGCCTTGAGCTACTTAACAGTTTTGTAGTCTGGGCGCCGTGGCTGAATCCTGTAATCCCAGCATTTTGGGAGGCTGAGATGGGTGGATCACCTGAGGTCAGGAGTTTGAGACCAGCCTGGCCAACATGGCAAAATGCTGTCTCTGCTAAAAATACAAAAACTAGTTGGGTGTGGTGGCGGATGCCTGTAATCTCCGGCTTCTTGGGAGGCTGAGGCATGAGAATCTCTTAAACCCTGGAGGTAGAAGTTGTAGTGAGCCCAGATCGCACCACTGCACTCCAGCCTAGGTGACAGAGTGAGAATCCATCTCAAAAAAAAAAAAAAAAAGTAAATTGTAGAACACCAACAATATGCAAATATTCCTGTTCATGAAAACACGCACGAGTTGCAGTGCGTGGAGGCCTGCGTCTGCCTGCGAACTCCCAGCGGCATCTGACTGCCGCGCATGCTTCTCCAACTCCTCCTTTGAAGTGATTGCAACCTCTTACTTGTTTCCTCCTTAAATAATGAGTCACAGAAAGTCTATGTCACACACTCAGCTTATCTCTGTATGGGAGTTGTGAGTCTACGTTCTTTTAAACATTTCCCAGGCTGGGCACAGTGGCTCATGCCTGTAATCCCAGCACTTTGGGAGGCTGAGGTGGGCGGATCACGAGGTCAGGAGATCAAGACCATCCTGGCTAACATGGTGAAATCCTGTCTCTACTAAAAATACAAAAATTAGCCAGGCATGGTGGCATGTGCCTGTAATCCCAGCTACTCGAGAGGCTGAGGCAGAGAACTGCTTGAACCTGGGAGGCGGAGGTTACAGTGAGCTGAGATTGCGCCGTGCACTCTGGCCTGGGTAACAGAGCAGGACTGTAATTCAAAAAAAAAAAATTCCCTCTGCCAGTGCTTTGGACCTTTCTCCGATGAGTAACAAGAGTAGAAATGATGACCACTAGAGCAAGTTGCTCTGAGAAAGAAATTAGATTCCCTTCCATTAAAAACCCCTGCAATGGGGAGGAGAGGGGCGGGGGTGGAGCAGGCAAGCCGAAGGCCTTCATTTGTGGGTGCTGCCTCCTCTAGGCCATCTCAGGCACCTGGGGAAGCCCAGGGCACACTGTCCTCCGGGGAAATGAAACAGAAGCGGATGCACTGCAGAGAGATTTGGGAGGTGGACAGACCAGAGGCAAATGCAAACTTTCTGTTCCTCGAGGTCACGGTGGGTGGACGGGCAGATCAGGGTCCTAAAGGCAGTTGGCTGAGGGCCTTCCTCCAACATCCAGCTTCTCCTCCCATCAATTCCCTTCCCTCCTTGACGCCCCCAAGCTTCCTTCCTGCACCTCCTCCTTCCCCTGTCCGAGCCTTCATTCACCCATGGGGTGAGGTCTGCTGAGTTGGAGGCCCCCAGCCCGAAGTTCATTCCTGGCCTGTAAGACACAGCCCTGTAGGTCTACAGAACAGAGACTTCTGGATTCCTTGAACTTGGGCAGGCTGCAGGCTGCTCAGGATCTTCCCCCGTGCGTATGGACAGAGAGGTCCAGACAACACTTCTGGAATGTGGTCTCTCACTTGGACCCCTGCAGTCAGTAGCCGCCTGACTTGGCTATGTTATTCCAGAAACATCCCCTCCCGGGGACTCATTAGCTCTTAGTTCACTCAATCATTTCTCTGTTGTCATTCGAGAAAGTGACTAAGGCCAGGCGCGGTGGCTCATGCCTGTAATCCCAGCACTTTGGGAGGCTGAGGTGGACCGATCACCTGAGGTCGGGAGTTTGAGACCAGCCTGACCAACATGGAGAAACCCTGCCTCTACTAAAAATACAAAATTAGCCGGGCGTATTGATGCATGCCTGTAATCCCAGCTACGCAGGAGGCTGAGGCAGGAGAATTGCTTGAACCTGGGAGGCAGAGGTTGCGGTGAGCCGAGATCATGCTGCCATTGCACTCCAGCCTGGGTGACAAAAGCAAAACTCCATCTCAAAAAATAAAATAAAATAAAATAAATAATAAAAAAATTTAAAAGTCTAATAGTTTCAGATTTAACATTAATTTCCATTGATTGTGAATTCTTAATGTGGCCATGATATAAAGTTTTATTTTAAAGCAAATTTACCTACTTTTTTTTTTTTAAAGTAAGTGATTTAAAGAAAAATCTTAGGCAAATTATTTCACAGGTGATATTGGCCAATGACCTTTTCTTCACCAAAAGACCACCAGGAAATCAGTGGATCAATCAAAGCTGCGTGCACTGGACTCATGGCAGTCAGAGAGAAACCACCCTGACCGCCCAGGTGTCTCTGGAGGGCAGGTGAGATGGGGATATTGATGGAGTTTTAGATCTGAGCTGGGTGCCATTGAGGTGGGTCTTCAAACGGGGGTGCTGGTTGGAATTGGGCAGCATTCCTGACTTGACAGCTGGAGGGGTGGGGCCAGGGGAGGCCTGGAAGCAAAGCTTCTACAGCTGCCATTAGTCTTGATACATTAACTGTTTTATTTGATGCATCATTTTATCATCCAGGAACAAGAATTTCCCAGAGTTCTCACTAGAGATGGCAAAACTCCTGAGGCTTCTGCAGCAATGACTGAGCTTTAGGGAACACAGATCAGGTTTCAGATCACCCCCCCACCCAGACCAGTCCAATGTCCCTGTCCCCGACTCTCACAGCTCCCCACAGCTTCATGGCTGTAATTGCATGATTATTGGAATCCTGCCTGTCCCTCTCACCCAAATCCCACTGGATGTAAGTTCAGTGGGGTCAAAAATCATGTTTGCTTCCCCCCATCCCTTTTTTTGAGGCAGGGTCTCTGTCGCTCAGGCTGGAGTGCAGCGGAACAACCATGGCTCTCTGCAGCCTTGACTACCAGTGCTCAAATGATCCTCCTGACTCAACCTCCTGAGCAGCTGGGATACAGGGGCACATCACTATGTTCAGCTAATTTTTAAAATTATTTGTGGAGCAAGGGTCTCACCATGTTGGACAGGCTCGTGTTGAACTCCTGGGCTCAAGTAATCCTACCACCTCGGCCTCCCAAAGTGCTGGGATTACTGACATGAGCCACCGTGCCTGGCTTTTTTCTTTCTTTCTTTTTATTGTGTTAAAAACACGTGGCTGGGCGTGGTGGCTTACACCTGTAATCCCAGCACTTGGTGAGGTTAAGGCAGGCAGATCACCTGAAGTTGGGAGTTCGAGACCAGCCTGATCAACATAGAGAAACCCCGTTTCTACTAAAAATACAAAATTAGCTAGGCGTGGTGGTGCATATCTGTAATCCCAGCTACTCAGGAGACTAAGGCAGGAGAATCGCTTGAACCCGGGAGGCAGAGGTTGTGGTGAGCCAAGATCACACCAGTTCACTCCAGCCTGGGTAACAAGAGTGAAACTCCATCCTAAAAGCAAACAAACAAAGCAACAAAAAACATGTAAATATAACCATCTTAGCCATTTTCAATTGTACAGTTCAGCAATGTTAAGTATATTCACATTGCTGTGAAACAGATCTCCAAAATTTTTCATCATGCAAAATTGAAACTCTATACTTATTGAGCAACCACTCCTCTCTCCTGCTCCCCCAGCCCCAATGCCCACCGTTCTTCTCTCTGTCTCTGTGACTTCGACTACTCTACTCTGAGACCTATACCTCACAGGGAATCATACAGCATGTGTCTCTTGTGACTGTCTTAATGTCCTGAGTATAACATCCTCTTTTCTTTCTCAGGCTGAGTAATATTTGATTCTATGCATACAGCACATTTTGTTTATCCATTCATGCTTAGTGAATGTTCAGGTTGCTTCCACCCCTTGATTATTGTGAATAATGCTGCAATGAACACGGAAGAGAAAAGATTTCTTTGCAGCCGGGCACAATGGCTCACACCTGTAATCCCAGCACTTTGGGAAGCCAAGGAGGGCAGATGACCTAAAGTAAGGAGTTCAAGACCAGCCTGGTCAACATGGCATATCTCTACTAAAAAACACAAAAATTAGCCAGGTGTGGTAGCAGGTGCCTGTAATCCCAGACACTCTGGAGGCTGAGGCAGGAGAATCACTTGAATCAGGGAGGTGGAGGTTGCAGTGAGCTGGGATCACACTACTGCACTCCAGCCTGGGCAACAGAATGAGACTTTATCTAAAAAAAAAAAGAAAAGAAAAGAAAAGAAAAAAAGGGGACAGAAACTATGTGACTTGGACAGTGGACACAGCATTGGGTTCCCCACCCTGGCCATCCCAGCCTGGTCTTAGCCTACCTACCTTGCCAGACATCCATTCATTCCCTAAATATTACTGACTCCTATGAGTCCCACAGGCTCTCAGCACTGAGCATGCAGAGGTCATAGAATCCCATGAGCTGTTAGCCTCTTTGAGGCTGTCAGACAGTGGGGGAGACAGATCACGGCAACGACACGTGAATATACAATAGCATGCCAGGACAGGGTCAGCTTAGAGAGAAAATGCAGCAAGAGGAGGGGCCTCCTGAGCTGCATGGTCAGGCAACACCTTTAAGAGGACACTTTGGAACAGAGCATGCACGGCAAGTGCAAAGGTCCTGAGGCTCTCCCAGAGCCCTACTTCTTCCTACCGAGGGTACATGCTGCCCTTAATTACATATTCGTTACCATTGCAACTGGGTTTCTATCTGACTCACAGCACCAATGAAGACGCTTCAGGAGGACAGAACCCACCACCGTTGGGTCTCCACTGCCAAGCCTAGCCAATGCCTGGCTCACAATAGATGCTTAATAAATGAGTTATAATTATTCTATACTAATAATTTGGCCATGTGACCTAGAAACATTAACTGATTTTTTTTTTTTTTTTTTTTTTTTTTTTTTGAGACAGGGTCTCAGTCTCTCATCCAGACTGGAATATGGTATGTGATCATGACTCACTGCAGCCTCTATCTCCTGGGCTCGAGCGATCCTCCACCTTCAGCCCCCTGAGTAGCTGGGACTACAGGTGTATACCACCATGCCCAGCTAATTTTAAATTTTTTTTGTAGAGACAGGGGTCTCAGTTTGTTGCACAGGCTGGTCTCAAACTCCTGAGCTCAAGCAATCCTTCTGCCTTGGCCTCCCAAACTGCTAGGAATATAGGCATGAGCCACTGCGTCTGGCCACTCAATACATTTTTTAAACTAAGGTATGAATTTGCATAAGCAAATCTTACTAAAGTAGCCCTTATCTTCCATGAGTTCTCCCATTTCCTGGTCACTCTCTTACAATTTATCATTGCTTGAAACCCAAATTTTATTTCCTTTGTTAAAATGCTATATAAGGTCAGGCACAGTGGCTCACCCTTGTAATCCCAGCACTTTGGGAGGCCGAGGTGGGTGGATCACCTGAGGTCAGGAGTTTGAGACCAGGCTGGGCAACCTGGCAAAACCCTGTCTCTACTAAAAATACAAAAATTAGCCAGGCATGTTGGCGGCGCCTGTAATCCCAGCTACATGGGAGGCTTAAGGCAGGAGAATCTCTTGAGCACAAGAGGCTGGAGGCGGAGGTTGCAGTGATCACACCACCGCACTGCAGTCTGGATACCAGAGCGAGATTCTGTGTCAAAAAAGAAAAAAAGCTATATAATCCTGGTTGAGTTTTACTTCTTTTCTATAAACTTTCGTGCATGTAAATATTAATAACAATCATATGCCTTTTCTCCTATTAATCTGTGTTTTGTTACTTTAATTTGCAGATCCCATGTATTGAACCTAAGAGGGTAGAGGAAAAGTTTTTCCTTCTTAACAGATTCAACTCCCTCCCCTCAATACATTTGGCTGTTTACATGTTTGTCTAGTTTACATGTACAGTAATTTAACCAGCTCCCTACCAGTAGATGTCTAGGTTTCTGCCATGTTTTGTTACTGTGAACACAATGGTACGTGTTTTTCTAGATTGGGCAGGGTTTGCCCATCTCCACTTCAAGCAGCACAACCACCATCTGCCAGTGTTGGGGTTTATTCTACAGTCAGCAAACACTGCTGGCACAGCCAGTCAAAGAAACCAAAAACAGAAAGCAGAAATGACTTACACGGGACTAATTTTAGAATTTCTAAGTACATTTAAGTGATGACTCATCCCACTTCAATTCAAAGCTGTTTGTTGGGCCATCTGGCTCATCAGAACATGAAAGACTTCTCCCAATCTGGAAAAAGGCCAGAGTGGAAGACAAATGGAGGAGTCAACCCCGTGGGAATGCCGGCTGAGTGTTAGCTCCCCGAGGACAGGAATGTCGCTGCATGAACAAGCTGCAGTATGTCTGGGCCTGTTTTTTTTCTTTTTTTTTTTTCATAAAATGTTCTCTTTTTCTCTTATTACAAAGCAATGCAACAAAAAGCACAAGAAATCAACACGGAAAAAATAGGGCTGGGCACGGTGGCTCAGGCCTGTAATCCTAGCACTTTGGGAGGCCGAGGTGGGTGGATCACCTGAGGTCAGGAGTTCAAGACCAGCCCAGCCATCACGGTGAAACCCCATCTTAAAAAAAAAAAGGAAAGAATAGATACACTGGACTTCATCAAAATGGATGACAAGAGAACACTCTTGTCTCTCTCAAAAAAACCCAAAAAGCCAATACAAAATAATACAATTTTTGTTGTTGTTTTTTTCTTTTTGAGACAGAGTCTTGCTCTGTCGCCCAGGCTGGAGTGCAATGGTGTGATCTCAGCTCACTGCAACCTCCGCCTCACAGGTTCAAGCGATCTTCCTGCCTCAGCCTCCTGAGTAGCTGGGATTATGAGCGTGTGCCACCTCGCCTGGCTAATTTTTGTATTTTTAGTAGAGACAGGGTTTCACCAAGTTGGTCAGGCTGCTCTCAAACTCCTGACTTCATGATCCACCCACCTTGGCCTCCCAAAGTGCTGGGATTACAGGCATGAGCCCCCATGCCTGCCTTACAATATGCTACATTGTTTTAAATATGCTATATTGTTTTACAATAATACAAAATTTAAAACAATGTAGCATATTGTTTTAAACTATTTAAACTATAATTACTTACATATATTTACATTATATCAGGTATGTCATCTAGAGATCATTTAAAGTATACAGGAGGATGTGTGTAGGTTATGTGCAAATGCTACACCATTTTATATCAGGGACCTGGGCATCTTTTTTTTTTTTTCTTTTGAGACTGAGTCTTGCTCTGTCATCCAAGCTGAAGACCAGTGGCGTGATCTCAGCTTCCTGCAACCTCCACCTTGTGGGCTTAAGCAAGCCTCCTGCCTCAGACTCCTGAGCTGGAACTACAGGCATGCACCACCATGCCGGCTAATTTTTGAATTTTTAGTAGAGATGGGATTTCACCGTTTTGGCCAAGCTGGTCTCAAACTCCTGGCCTAAGGTGATTCACCCACACTGGCCTCCCAAAGTGCTAGGATTACAGGCCTGAGCCACTGGGCCCAGCCCATAGACTCCATCTCAAAGAAAAAAAAAAAATTTGGTACCACTCCAAGCACCGTGGAGAGAAATGAGGCAGGAGGAAAGACTCCCAGACACAAAACTCTCCACTCCAGGCCAGCTTTCTGGGGGCACAGGGGCTTTGTCAACGCAGAGACGAGGAGGCAGTGGGGAAGGCATACAAGGTGGAAGCTGGAAGTCCTGCCTTCCTAAAACCAGAGTGGCTTCTTTCCAGCTGTGTTACCTGAAGCAGATCCCTCAACCTCTCTGAATCTCATTGCCACATACTGTATGATTCCATGTGTTTGAAATGTCCAGAAGAGGCAAATCCGTGAGGCTGGCAAGCAGAATGGTGATTGCCAAGAGCTCAGAAGAGGAAGGGCTAGTGGCCTTGAGATTCTTTTTAAGGTGATGAACATATTTGTTTGGAGACAGGGTCTTGTTCAGTTGCCCAGGCTGGAGTGCAGTGGTGTGGTCACAGCTCACTGCAGCCTCAACTTCCTGGGCTCGGGCACTCCTCCCATCTCAGCCTCCCGAGCAGCTTGGACCACAGGCCTGAACCATCACCCTAGCTAATTTTCAACATAATAGAGAAAACTGTTGCCCAGGCTGCTCTCAAACTCCTGGACTTAAGCACTGACCCTCCTGCCTTAGCCTCCCAACATACTGGGATTACAGGCACGAGCCACTGTGCCTGACCCTAGCTCATTTTTTTTTTTTCCAAGATGGAGTCTGCTTTATGGCCCAGGCTGGAGTGCACTGGTACAATCTTGGCTCACTGCAACCTCTGCCTCCTGAGTTCAAGTAATTATCCCTGCTTCAGTCTCCCAAGTAACTGGGATTACAGGGGCCAGCCACCACGCCCAGCTAATTTTTGTATTTTCAGTAGAGATGGCGTTTCACCATATTGGCCAGGCTGGTCTGGAAATCCTGACCTCAGATTATTCACCCATCTTGGCCTCCCAAAGTGCTGGGATTACAGGTGTGAGCCACCTTGCCTAGCTACCCCCACTGATTCTTAATCACACCACCTGATTTCCTCCACATTGATCACATTAGGATATTATCCGGTTTATTTACAGAAAATCTGGGTCCCTTTTCAGCACACCGGGTGCTCCATGCACATACCAAGTTTTGTCTGACTTATCACTGGTTGTATGCCCTGCCCACAGCTGGTGAATGAGAGATTGGAAACACACCTGCTCCTCAGATTGAGGCCTCTGAGAAACTAGGGCATCATCAGCTCAGGGAGAAGAAAGTCCTCGTAATTTCCAGGTAGGGAAAACCCTTTGGTGTGGCTGTGGGACGCTGCATTCTTCCTGACCACAGCTCCCCGTGCTTTGAGAGTCGCATAATCAGCTTTATCTTTCTTTGAATCGTTCACATAAAAGGGAGGTGTTGGAACAAGAGGTGGAAATGGGTGTGTTGGGGGTGGCTGGGGAAGTTGGGGCAGGAAGAGCTACGGTTTTCTGGGAATGAATTCCTGAAACTTGTTTGTCCCACCAATATGCCAATCCTGCAGGAGTTTTTACAGTTATCCTGTGGAAGAAGGGAGGACCCCACCCCTGAACAGCTCTCTAAGCCCAGGTCAGAATGCTGATAATCCCCTCTGATCAGCCTTTTTAAATTTTATTTTTATTTTTTGTGGTTTGGGAAAGATTTCCTCTTTTCTGGCAAGGAAAATTTTCATCTGCCCAACAAAATCAGGAATTTAATTTCATTCATTCAACAGCTATTTAATTCTATTCTCTACTAGATTTCTACGGCTGCTGTAGCCGTAAAGTGCCACAAACAAGGTGGCTTAAAACGACAGACAGGTAGCCGGGCGCGGTGGCTCACGCCTGTCATCCCGGCACATTGGGAGGCCGAAGTGGGCAGATCACCTGAGGTCAGGAGTTCAAGACCAGCCTGGCCAACATGGTGAAACCCTGTCTCTAATAAAAATATAAAAAATTAGCTGGGTGTGGTGGTGCATGTCTGTAATTCCAGCTATTCAGGAGGCTGAGGCAGGAGAACAGCTTGAACTTGGGAGGCAGAGGTTGCAGTGAGAGCGAGACTCCGTCTCAAAAAAACAACAACAGCAACAACAAGAAGCCCCACCAGTGACACGTATCCTTTTACAGTTCCGGAGGCCAGAAGTATGAAATCAAGCAGGGCCATGTTCTCCCTCCAGAGACTCTTGAGGAGAATGTTTCTATGCCTTTTTCTTCACTGCTGGTGGTGCTGGCAGCTCTTCGCACTTTTTGTCTGTAGGCTCATCACTCCAGCACCTGCCCTGGGGTCACATGGCTCTCTCCTCACTGTGCCTCTTCTCCTTTTTTTTATTTTTATTTTTTATTTTTGAGACAGGGTCCCAGGCTGGAGTGCAGTGGGATCTCAGCTCACTGCAACCTCCTCCTCCCAAGGCTCAAGTGACCCTCCTCCGTCAGCCTCCCAAGTAGCTAGGACTAGAGGCTCATGCCACCAGGCCTGGCTAATTTTTTTGTTTTTGGTAGAGACAGGAGTTTGCCATGTTTCCCAGGCTGGTCTTGAAAGCCTGAGCTGAAGTGAGCTACTCATCTCAGCCTCCCAAAGTGCTGAGATTACAGGTGTGAGTCACTGGGCTGGGCCCTCCTTTTCTTTTCTTTTCTTTTCTTTTTTAAACATTTATTTTAAGTTCAAGGGTAATTGTGCAGGTTTGTGTCATGGGGGTTTGTTGTACGGATTATTTCATCACCCAGGTATTAATCGTAGTATCCATTAGTTATTTTTTCTGATCCTCTCCTTCCTCCCACCCTCCACCCTTTGACAGGCCCCAGTGTCCATGTGTTCTCATCATTTAGCTCCCACCTGTGAGAACATGCAGTATTTGGTTTTCTATTCCTGTGTTAGTTTGCTAAGGATAATGGCTTCCAGCTGCATCCATGTCCCCGCAAAGGACATGATCTCATTCATTTTTATGGCTGCGTGGTATTCCATGGTGTACATGTGCCACGTTTTCTTTATCCAGTCTATCATTGATGGGCATTTAGGTTGATTCCAGGTCTTTGCTATTGTGAATAGTGTTGCAGTCCTTTTCTTAGAAGGATACCAGACGTATTGGATTATGGGTCCACTCTTATCCACTGTGACCTCATCTTAAATGATAATTACATCTTTAAAGAAACAATTCAACACCTAACACAACCTCTCTAAGAAAACAAATCTTACTGAAATTTTAATTGGAATTGTATTTATATCGTAATTTGGGGATTTTGACTTTTTCTTTTTTTTCTTTTTTTTTTCGAGATGGATGGAGTCTTGCTCTGTCACCCAGACTGGAGGGTAGTGGTGTGACCTCAGCTCACTGAAACCTCAGCCTCCTGGGCTCAAGTGATCCTCCCACCTCAGCCTCCCAAGTAGCTGGAACAACAGGCATACACCACTACACCTGGATAATTTTTTAATTATGTGTAGAGACAGGGTCTTGCTATGTTACCCAGGCTGGTCTTGAACTCCTGGGCTCAAGTGATTCTCCTGCCTCGGCCTCCCAAAGTGCTGAGACCGCAGGTGTGAGCCACTGAATCCAGCCTGATTTTGAGTTTTGGTTTTCTTTCTTTCTTTCTTTTTTTTTCCCTGAGATGGAGTTTCGTTCTTGTTGCCCAGGCTGGAGAGCAATAGTGTGATCTTGGCTTACTGCAACCTCCGCTTCCTGGGTTCAAGCGACTCTCCTGCCTCAGCCTCCCAAGTAGCTGGGATTACAGGGACGCGCTACCACGCCTGGCTAATTTTCTATTTTTAGTAGAGACGGGGTTTCTCCATGTTGGTCAGGCTGCTCTCGAACGCCTCCCAAAGTGCTGGGATTGCAGGCGTGAGCCAAGGCGCCGGGCCTCTTTGACTTTTTCTTACTCAAGAACTCTTATGTCTCTTTTTGTTTGTTTGTTTCTAGTTTATGTCATGGCATTCAATAAGATTTTATTGGCCTGGCTCACGCCTGTAATCCTAGCACTTTGGGAGGCCGAGGTGGGTGGATCACCTGAGGTCAGGAGTTCAAGACCAGCCTGGCCATCATGGTGAAACCCCATCTTTTTAAAAAATAAAATAAAATAAAATAAAGAAGATTTTATTATTTTCCTCATAAAGCCCATGACTTTCTTCTTAAATTTCTCTCTCTCTTTTTTTTGAGATGGAGTCTCACCATGTTGCCCAGGCAGTGGTGCGATCTCTGCTCACTGCAACCTCCGCCCTCCAGATTCAAGTGATCTCCTGCCTCAGCCTCCCAAGTAGCTCTGAATATAGGCATCCACCACCATTCCAGGCTAATTTTTGTATTTTTAGAAGAGACAGGGTTTTGCTATGTTGGCCAGGCTGGTCTCAAACTCCTGATCTCAGGTGATTCACCCACCTCAGCCTCCCAAACTGCTAGGATTTGCAGGTGTGAGCCACCACATCCAGTCAAATTTATTTCAAAGTATTTCATAGTTTCTGTCTACATGCTGAATGAAATATTTTTTTCTTATTTAAATTTCTAGGTGTTTATCGCTATAGTGTGGGAAAACAATTGTTTTATGTTTTGTTTTGTTTTTTAAGACAAGAGTCTCACTCTGTCACCAGGCTGGAGGGCAGTGGCACATTCTGGATTCACTGCAACCTCCGCCTCCCGAGTTCAAGCGATTCTCCTGCTTCGGCCTCAGGAGTAGCTGGGATTACAGGTGCATGCCACCACACCAGCTAATTTTTGTATTTTTAGTAGAGATGGGGTTTTGCTATGTTGGCCAGGCTGTTCTGGAACTCCTGACCTCAAGTGATCCACCCAGGTTGGCTTCCCAAAGCGCTAGAATTACAGATGCGAGCCACTGTGCCCGGTCTTGTTTTTTGTGTATCTATCTTGAGTCGAGCCACCTAACCAAACTTTCTTATTTATTCCATGGTTTTTAAAAAATAACGAATATGTTTTGAGTTTTCCAGGCATACAATCTTATAAATAGAGAAATGATTGAACGTTGCGTCTTAGAATATTTTGCAAGGATGGGAAAAATAACGTAGGGCTATCTCTCAGTTGACCATAGCAGCTTTCCACAAGGTAGTGTTAACTAAGGAAAGCATGATGTAAGAAAGAATGCTTAATGAAACTCGGTTTTGAAAAACAGTGAGTAGGCTGGTGCAGCGGTTTACCCCTGTAATCCCAGCCCTTTGGGAGGTGGAGGCGGGCAGATCACCTGAGGTCAGGAGTTCCAGACCAGGCCTGCCAACATGGTGAAACCCCATCTCTACTAAAAATACAAAAACTAGCTGAGCATAGTGGCAGGTGCCTGTAATCCCAGTTACTTGGGTGGCTGAGGCAGGAGAATTGCTTGAACCTGGGAGGTGGAGGTTGCATTGAGCTGAGATCACACCACTGCACTTCAGCCTGGGTGAAACAGCCAGACTCCAACTCAAAAAAAAAAAAAAAAAAATGAGTAAAAGGCAATATGTGTGTATTAGGATATATGTTTTATATATGATTTCACATTCATAAACTACAGAATTTTAGATTTGAGCCACTTTTTCTGTGTAGGAAATTAATATGGGGCAGAAAGGTGAAGAGAAGGAGATAAGCAAAAAGTGAAATTAAACAACCTGCCAAAAAATCCAAAATCATTATGACATGGTCACGTGTATGCCTGTATGTAATTTATGTGTGTGTATATACATATATATTTGCATATGCTCATAGAAATTTAAAATAATTTCTTTTTATTAATTTTTTTTCTCTTTTAGAGATGGGGTCTTGCTATGTTGCCCAGGCTGGTCTCAAACTCCTGGGGTCAAGAAATGCTCCCACCTTGGCCTCACAAAGTGCTGGGATTATAGGAGTGAGCCATTGCACCTGGCCTAAACTTTTTTTTTTTTTCCGATGGGGTCTCATGCTCTTCCCAGGTTGGTGTGCAGTGGTGCCATTTCGGCTCACTGCAACCTCCGCCTCCTAGGCTCAAGTGATCCTCCCACCTCAGCCTCCTGAGTCGCTGGGACCACAGGCATGCACCACCACTATGGCTATTTTTTTGTATTTTTGGTAGAGATGGTATCACCATGTTGCCTAGGCTGGTCTTGAACTTCTGAGCTCAGACACTCTGCCCACCTCAGCCTCCCAAAATGCTGGAACTACAGCATGAGCCACCGTGCTTGGCCCTAAAATAATTTTTTTTATTTTGAGACAGAGTTTCGCTCTTGTTACCCAGGCTGGAGTGCAATGGCACGATCTTGGCTCACTGCAACCTCCACCTCCTGTGTTCAAGCAATTCTCCTGCCTTAGCCTCCTGAGTAGCTGGGACTACAGGCATGCGCCACCATGCCCAGCTAATTTTTGTATTTTTAGTAGAGACGGGGTTTCACCATGTTGACCAGGATGGTCTTGATCTCTTGACCTTGTGATCCACCCACCTCGGCTTCCCAAAGTGCTGGGATTATAGGCGTAAACCACCACACCTGCCTCCTAAAATAATTTTTAAATTAACACAAAAACAAGCAAACAATTGAGATGTTGATAAAGTGGCTCTTGATCACTTAGCTGGGTTCTGTAATAGCAGAGGTGAGGAAGCCCATGATCTCGAGGATGCCCCTCAGAGAACCTCTGACTGCTGGTGACAGGAGGAATGCAATGACACCAGAGCGTCCCACTCACCAGCATCCCTGCCCTGTTTTGTCACAGCAGTGCAATTTTCCTTTAAGGAACCATCTCATCTCCGCATCCCTTGTCTATCACTTGCACTGTGTATCATCTTGTTGGGACCATCAACCAAGACACCGCCCAGTGGCCCAGTGCGGTGACTCACACCTATAATCCCAGCACTTTGGGAGGCCAAGGCGGGCAGATCACTTGAGGTCAGGAGTTCGAGACCAGCCTGGCCAACATGGAGAAACCCCGTCTCTACTAAAAATACAAAAATTAGCCTGGTGTGGTGGCAGGCACCAGTAATCCCAGATACTTGGGAGGCTGAGGCAGGAGAATTGCCTGAACCTGGGAGGCGGAGGTTGTGGTGAGCCAAGATCGCACCATTGCACTCCAGTTTGGGCAACAAGAGCGAAACTGTTTTTCAAATAAAACACTATGCTCAGCCCCAGCAGAGGTGGCTGAGTGTTCAGGGCAGTCAGCCAGGTGCTCCCCTGAAAATACAGCTCAGGAATGAAGGGCCAAACCCACTTGAGCCCAAGCACTCAATATGAAGACCTCTTGGTCTTGCTCCTTAAAGCTAGGAGGCCGGGTGCAGTGGCTTATGCCTGTAATCCCAGCACTTTGGGAGGCTGAGGCAGGTGGATCACTTGAAGTCAGGAGGTCAACACAGCCTGGGAACACATGGTGAAACCCTGTGTCTACTAAACATGCAAAAAAAATTAGCTGGGCATGGTGATGTGCACTTGTAATCCCAGCGGAGGTAAGAGAATCACTTGAACCCGGGAGGCAGAGGTTACAGTGAGCTGAGATTGCATCACTGTACTCCAACCTGGGCGCCAGAGCAACACTTCATCACAAACAAACAAATCACACTAAATACTCTGATTATGAGAATGCAAAGTGAAAGCCCGGAGCAGCAGCGTTAAGGCTCAGAAGGAAGGTGGGGCTGGATCAGGGAGGACCACAAAAGCAAGCCAACTCCTCCAGCTCTAAGGGAGACCAGCTTGCAGTTAGACACAACTGAGGGACGTGGCCTGACATTTCCCATAGCTTCTGGGTCGAAGCCCCAGAGAAAGCAAGTCACTGGATCAGGAACCGTGGTCTCCTGGCTCCAAATCTAGGCTTTTCTCCCAGAAAGGGCACCTGCCACGGATGTCTGGTCCAGGTGGCAGGGGCTGGGTGGCTCACCGCCCTGTGGTTTCCATCTTCGTGGAGAGTTTATTCTCTCACCTCGATGAAGATGAAAGGGTAGGGCTTCTTCAAGAGGGCTGCTTCGCTGGTTTGTAATCCACCCAGTATACTCAGAGAGCTTCTCATCACACTTTTCCTGTAATTGGCAAGAAATAGTAAATATTTTAGGCTGTGTGGGCCATCTGTTCTCTGTCACAGTGCTAGACTTTGTTGCAGTGACAGCAGCCATACTGTTTATATATTATCTGTGGCAGCTTTTGAGACCATATGCACTATGAAGCCTAAAATTTGCTATCTGGTTCTTTACAGAAGTTTGCCAACTCTGTCATACACTATGAGCATCTTTCTTACCACCATCTTTTTTTGAGATGAAGTCTTGTTATGTTGCCCAGCCTGTAAGCAAACCCCTGGGACCAAGAGATCTTCTCCATTCGGCCTCCCAAGTAGCTGGGACTATAGGTGTGAATCACCAAGCCCCACTGCTTACCAGCATTTCTTTTTTGAAATGGTGTCTCACTCTCTCATCACCCAGACTGGAGTCCAATGGTATGATCTCAGCTCACTACAACCTCCGCCTCCCGAGTTCAAGCGATTCTCCTGCCTCAGCCTCTTGAGTAGCTGGGATTCCAGGCATAACCACTGTGCCTGGCTAGTTTTGTATTTTTAGTAGAGATGGGGTTTCTCCATGTTGGTCCGGCTGGTCTCGAATTCCTGACCGCAGATGATCTGCCCTCCTTGTCCTCCCAAAGTGTTAGGATTTCAGGTGTGAGCCACTGTGCCCGGCCACCTTTTTTTTTTTTTAGGTAGCATCTTGCGCTGTCAACCAGGCTAGAGTGCATTGGTGCAATCATGGCTCACTGCAACCTTGACCTCCAGGGTTCGAGCAATCCTCCCACCTCAGCCTCCCCAGTAGCTGGAATTACAGGAATGCACAACCACACCCAGCTAATTTTTGTGTTTTTTTGTAGAGACAGGGTTATGCCATGTTGCCCAGGCTGGTCTCTAACTCCTAGGCTCAAGTGATCCTCCTGCCCGGGCCTCCCAAAGTGCTGGGATTACAGGCATGAGTCATGGTACCTGTTCAAATCCAAGGATTTTTGTATTCAGGGGGAGAGGGGAGTCCTGGAGTTACTACCCTAGGGAAATTGAGGGATGATTATACAGAAAAAGGAAATTTTCTGTATACAAGGGGAGCCCAACTGGATACAGCTCAGCATTTGCCTTATTTAAACACAGTTTAAACATTTGGCAGACTGCAACTAACTGAAGCCCAGCTAGCCATTTGTTAAAAGAACATACTCCTAAGTTAGGTTCCCAGTTAATTTATGTATTAAGTTAGGTTACAGTTCATTACATAAAGGCCAAAGTATGGAGGCCTCCTCAGGCCAAATTTAGATTAATTTAATAATTCCTCCCCATTGGTCAGTCTCAATTTTGAGAGACTGACCAAAACCTTGACACTACTCTCTGTCACCATCATAAATGAACTTATTTAGTCTCCATACACAATTGTCAAGTCACAACAGTTGAACAATTCTTCATCTTCTTGCTGATCTAGTTCAAATGAGACCATTCAACATTTGACGGATGACTGTACGCAAACATTTAAGGCGTGAGAGGATACAGTGCATCAACAGGACTGTTATAATGGCTATCAGGAGGGTTATACCAGAAAGACTGAAGTGAACTCCTTCACAAAAGCCTGTACGAACTGAACCAACCCAAATCAAAGTTCAGGTGATATAGATGGCTCAATAGTATTTGAGTTTGCAAGACATGTTTGCAAAGTCGCAAGACAATTGGCCACTGTCTGTATTCTGGATCTGATGGCAATTAAGGACCGTAGTTTGCTATAAAATGGCTGGATCTAAAGACGTATCTGTTTTTGTTGTTAGCCTAATACAGGCTGTAGTAATCTAGAGGGTCACCGTAAGAACATGAAGATGAGAAAACCTTGGAGAAGCCAAGCTGGCCATCCACCACTGAAGAGGCCTGAGAACTGACTGCTGGCTGCTCCCATAAACACAGCTTGTGTTCCTTTTCCTTGAGAATTTTCTTTTTTATTGTTGTTGCCTGGCATTATTATTATTTTTTGTTTGTTTGTTTTTGAGACAGAGTCTTGCTCTGTTGCTCAGGCTGTAGTGCAGTGGTGTGATCTCGGCTCACTGCAACCTCCGCCTCCCGGGTTCAAGAAACTTTTTCATCTCAGCTTCCTAAGTAGCTGGGATTAGAGGCGCACGCCACCACGTCCCGCTAGTTTTTGTAGTTTTATTAGAGACAGGGTCTCACCATGTTGGCCAGGCTGGTCTCAAACTCCCGATCTCAAGTGATCCGCCCACCTTGGCCTCCCGCAGTGTTGGGATCACAGGCATGAGCCACTGTGCCCAGCCGATGTTTTCTTTTTCTCTTTTTTTTTAAAGCTTGAGTCTCGTCCTGTTGCCCAGGCTGGAGTACGGTGACATGATCTCTGCTCACTGCAACCTCTGCCTCCCGGGTTTAAGCAATTCTCCTGCCTCAGCCTCCCAAGTAGCTGGGACTACAGGCATGCGCCACCACGTCCAGCTAATTTTTGTATTTTTAATAGAGACAGGGTTTCACCATATTGGCCAGGCTGGTCTCAAACTTTTGAACTCATGACCACCCCACTTTGGCCTCCCAAAGTGCCCAGATTACAGGCATCAGCCACTGCACTCGGCCCATTTTGTTTTCTTAAAAAACAGATCCAAGGCTTCAACTTGAGAGGGAAGCAGATCTAAAGGAGATTTAAAGGAGCTCTAAAGCAGGATGCTCTGTTAGGTGTTTTTGTTGAACACAGGCATTATCACCTACCTTTCAGAAAGTGGCTTCCGCCCCTTTGAACAGCTGAAAGGTTTGGCTGGCTGCAAAGTCCAACATGTTTCCCCAATTTACAGATCAGTTTCAAATTCTGTACTAGCAGTGCCCCACAACTGCCGAGAGTGAGTTCTCAGAAACCTCCTGGATACTTTCCTCAAGGAAACTAACTGTCTTCATAAACCCAATAGTTGCTCAGTTTTTTGCTAAAGCATAAACCTTAGCTAAGGCCATTCATAGATTAGGGTCCCATGGATTTTCCTGGAGAGTAAAGGAAAGGATTAGAACAGCAAAAACTGAGGAAGAAAAGATGAATAATAAGGCTTTCATGATGGCAGAGGAGTCTTGATTTTGGAAAAGCCGCCCATGTCTAGAACACCATCTGCTTCTAGGGAGAAATTTTCCCCAGCTAGCTTCACATTGAAGTCGCGAATGGAGGCCAGGAGCGGCGGCTAACACCTATAATCCCAGCACTTTGAGAGGCCGAGGCGGGTAAATAACTTGAGGTCAGGGGTTTGAGACCAGCCTGACCAACATGGTAAAACTCCATCTCTACTAAAAATATAAAAATTAGCAAGTGTGGTGACATGTGCCTGTAGTCCCAGCTACTCAGGAGGCTGAGGCAGGTGAATTGCTAGAACCTGGGAGGTTGAGGTTGCAATGAGCTGAGATCACGCCACTGCACTCCATCCAGCCTGGGTGACAGAGCAAGTCTCCGTCTCAAAAAACAAAAAACAAAAAAAACAAAGGCTCACCATATATTTTTCACCTTCAAGGCTATGGACATTCTAGAGCATTAGAGTCCTTCCCCATCCTTCCAGATCTATCTCCATTCATCTCAGCACAAACCTCTGATCTAGCCAAATTTGTGAACCTTGCATCTTAAGATCATAAGGAATACTTTCCCTCTCTCTGAGCTAATACCCCTGCCTTTCCCACCTCCAGGGCTGCCACCCTCCTCATTTCAGCCCCAAGGCATGGCTCTTATCAGGAGTACCTCCTCTAGCACTGCTGGCTGCTATCGCTCCTTTCAGCCCATTTCCTACTCTGCCTTAATAAAAATAAAGCAAAGAACAGTTCTCAAATTGGGCAGCCCTAAGAGGTAGATCAGGTTTAGAGAAACTCTGGCCTGCCACATGGTTGGAGAGCGTTTATGGACAGAAAATAGAAATAAGGTAGAGAGAAAGGAAATGATGTACAGATTCAGCCTAATTGGTGACAGTTCAACATTTGCCTTATTGAAACAAGGTTTAAACATTTGGCCACCTGCAATTGACTGAAGCTCAGCTGCTGTGATTGGCTGAAATGTAGCTATTTGTTAGAAGAGTATACTCCTAAGTTAGGCGTTCAGTTAATTTATGCAGTGTTGGGTTGCAGTTCATTATGAAAGAGCTCATGTATGGAGGACTCCTCAGGCCAAATTTAATTTAACAGAATGCAATTATGGGCAATAAAATAAAGAGGAAAATGTTCTGACATTTCTAGAAATTTGCTCACACCTATATGAAATCTTACTTTCTTTCATTATCTCACCTGGCACTCATAAAAACGTTGTGCAAAGGAGTTTTGGGGAGTGCTAATATTTAGGAGAGTTGGGCAGATGAAGAACTAATGAAGGTAAACAATAGAAAGATGCCAAGAAATCAAGTGAAGTTATTGTTTTTTAGTAGAGATGGGGTTTCACTATGTTGGCCAGGATGGTCTTGATCTCTTGACCTTGTGATCTGCCCGCCTTGGCCTCCCAAAGTGCTGGGATTACAGGTGTGAGCCACCGCGCCCGGCCAGAAGTTATTGTTTCAAAGAGGCATCAGTCCACAATTTCAACAGCTGCTGAGAAATTAAGAATAAGAAGATGTTTTTCTGAAAGCAGACAAAAAAAAAAAAAAAAAAAAAAGAATAAGAAGGTGACCTATACGTGGCTGCTAGATGAATAAAATGGAAGCTCATAGTGAGCTTGGTACCTTTCCTGAGCCATATTTCTTATTCATATCTCATTCCATTTGTCCTGATATTCTACAAATGCCCATTTTATGTCTGTTAGTGACTGAAACCAGAGACTTAGCAAAGATGGGTGTGTTCAAGGCTGGCTTCCACTCTATTCCCATTACAAAACAAAATGCTAAAGCTCATGGCTAAACAGTTCTACTTATAGCAATTTGTCCTAAAGATAGATCCCCTAAAGCCAGAGATGCTCTACTTACAAGGGTATTAATTGCAGATGCTGTTTGTAATCGCAAAAGGCAGGAAACCACCTAAATTCCACCAATTAGAGATTGTGTAATAAGCTGCAAAGCATCCAATCGATGGGGCAGTGGGATGCTCCTTTAAAAAAGAACAAGGCTGGTTGGGTGTGGTGGCTCACACCTGTGATCTCAGCACTTTGGGAGGCTGAGACAGGCAGATCACCTGAAGTTCAGGGGTTTGAGACCAGCCTGGTCAATATGGTGAAACCCCGTCTCTACTAAAAATACAAAAATTAGCCAGACATCATGATGTGTGTCCATAATCTCAGCTACTTGGGAGGCTGAGGCATGAGAATCACTAGAACCCGGGAGGTGGGGGGTGCAGTGAGCTGAGTTCATGCCATTGCACTTCAGCCTGAAGGTGACAGTGAGACTCTGTCAAAAAAAAAAGAAAGAAAGAAAGAAAGAGGGAAAGAGTACTTTGGGAGGCCAAGGCGGGCAGATCACAGGTCAGGAGATCAAGATCATCTGGCTAACATGGTGAAACCCCGTCTCTTCTAAAAATACAAATAATTAGCCGCACGTGATGGCAGGCAGCTGTAGTCTCAGCTAGTCAGGAGTCTGAAGCAAGAGAATTGCTTGAACCCAGGAGGTGGAGGTTGCAGTAGCCTAGATGGCACTCCAGCCTGGGCGACAGAGTGAGACTGTCTCAAAAAAACAAAACAAAACAAAATTTTAAAATGCCTTCTTAGAAAGCATACATTTATTTATTTATTTATTTATTGAGACAGAGTCTTGCTGTCACCCAGGCTGGAAGGTGACAGATCTTGGCCCACACAACCTCCACCTTCTGAGTTCAAGCAATTCTCCTGCCTCAGCCTCCTGAGTAACTGGGATTACAGGCACCCACCATCATGCCTGGCTAATTTTTGTATTTTTAGTAGAGACAGGGTTTCACCATGCTGGCCTGGCTGGTCTTGAACTCCTTGACCTCAAGTGATCTGCCTGCCTCGGCCTCCCAAAATGCTGGGATTACAGGCGTGAGCCACCGCGCCCGGCCAGAAAGCATATACGTTTTATTTAGATTGTATGCTTATCTGGCATGGCTTGATTTGGGGGTGCTGAGGGAGATTGGAAGATAGAGAAATACCCTCCCAATAGTAACAGCCAAACACAACACAGGACTTGTGATATCTTCTGTGCACTTTATTGGTATGAACTCATTTCAACCTCGTAACAACCCTCTGGGGCAGGTCCTTTTAAGACCCCCATTTCACAGGTGAGGAAAGAGTAGCCTTTCCAATATCACATACCAGCAAGTGTCAGGGCTTCAAACCCAGGCAGCCTGGTCACGGAGAGTCACATAACCGTCCTGCAAACCTGCCTCCCTCTGCTTCAGAGGGGCTCAGATTAGGGGTTTGCCATTCACTAGCTGGAGAAGCTTAGGCATCAGCTTTCTTAGAGCCTTGGTTTTCTCGCCGCAGAATGAGGGAACTGCAGAGTTGCCTGGAAGCATCTGCAGTGCCTGATTCTTGGTGCGCAGTATGGGGAACCTGTGCTGTTACTGTGGACTTGGCGCTCAGGCAGGCACTAGGCCAGGTTTTGATTACTGATGCATCCCCAAGCTGGGCCCAGGTAAGCCTGTGGTCCCATGCCAGGGAGCAGCTGCCAATCATCCATCTGCTGCAGAGCTTGGCTGTGTGTGGATGGGTGGGACGAGTCACTCCAGAAGCTTCTCCCCTTAAGACATCTTGACATGAAGGAATCTTCTTCCTTTGCTCCTCTTTCTGTCCTCCCTGCCCCCTTTCTCCCTCCCTTTCTTCTTTAAATGCCCAAAGTCAGTTGATACCTCCTCTTAAGTAACTCAATCAGCAAGACAGACCGTTTGCTCACGGTTGGCAGTGGGCTGGATTAAGGGAGGATTAAGGCTCTTTGTCAATTTCTCATCCCTGTCTGCAGAGACAAGACCTGAAGGATTGCTAAAGAATTCCCTTGGTAACAACTGTTTCTCCAGGGCCTTGTTTGGCTTCCCTCTGGCTGGGTGAACTCCCGCAGTGTGCAGCCTTCGCAGGGAAGTGGGCCAAAGGCTGCCAACGTCGGAGCAGGTGAGCCTTGGCGTTTGCATTGGGTTGGGTCTCCGTTCTTGGGCCAAATCAACTCACCTCTTGGGCAAGTTGCTTCAGACTTCGGAGACAGGCCACATCATGCCAAGAGGCTTTCCTCCCAGTTCCAGGGTGGAAACTGGGTGCAGGCATATAGCCAACCCAGCCTTCTCTTCCCTTTGTGTTCCCTTCTCCCCTTGGTTTCTCCAGCTGTGTGAAGAAACAGCACAACATGCTCTTACACAAGGCCAGTCTTCCACGGGCACCCTCATCCCACCCCTTCTGACCTTCTCAAGGACTTCAAGCTCTAATGACCCTCTCCCTCTTCTGACTCATCCATCTCTCCCTCTCCCTTGCAACTCAGCAGCCTACCGACCTGCTTCTAGATTAAAACAAAAACAGAAACTCCTCCCACTACCCCCTTCCACCCTGTTTTCCTACTTTCCCTTAAAGACAAACTTCTGTGTACACCCTGCCTCCTTTCCTCAGTTCCCATCCATTCTCCAGCCACTTCCAGCTGGCTTGAGCACCCACTGTCCCTCCTCTCCTCTCAGATTCTTCTCAGGGTCACCAGAAATATCCATGTGCACAGCACAACGGGTACTTCCATGCCCTCCTGGGATGAGTCTTTCCAGCTGGACTTGACACAACTGACCCCACGCGCTCTCCTCCCTGCCTTTCAGGGACATGCTCATGGCTTTCCTACCTCCTCCCTGGCCACCTGTTCTCAGCTTTCATTTCTGACTGTTCTTCTTTCTGTTCTCTGAATGTTGGCTTTCTGCCCTGGATTCTGCTCTAGTTAGACTCTCACGGGATGATCTTACCCGTGGCCAAGGTTTTAACATAATCTAGAAGCTGAGATTCCTGCATTGCATCTTTGGTCTCGCTGCCGACTCACATTTCCGTGGCCTGCTGGATACCCCTGTTCTGTCTCCTGGGAATTCCACACTTGGTATTTCCTGAACCAGACCGTCCAGGCCCTTCCACATTGGTTTGCTCCCAGTCTTCTTGGTGCCACCCTTCTCCCCGGTGCCCGGCTGCCAAGCTTGGTTCCTTGCTCCTCCTCCCTAAACCCTCCCCTCCTCAGACCTCACTTTCTTCACCCTCGCTTTGCCACCCTAGGCCAGACCACCATCAGCCCCTGCCTGGACACTGTGACAGCCTCCTAAGTGATTGACAGCTCCCATTTTTCACACGGCTGCCATTGAAATCTTTCTAGAATAAAAATAGAATCAAGCCAGTCCCTTGCTTAAAACCATTTCACGGTCCCCATAGCTCTTCAGGTGACGCTAACCTCCTTAACTCGGTTTACACAGCCCTTCCCAGCCGGCACCTCTCTGCCTCTCCCACGTCCAATGCTGCCCCCAGACACACTCGTGGTTCCAGACCCTGGACAGGCTATGACTTCTCCAGGACTTCGCACTTGCTGCTCCCTTCTGAGACTACCCTTCCCCACCCTACTCTCCACCCCTGGCTAACTGCTACTTCTCCTTCTGGCTTGCCTTAGATGTCACTTCCTGCAGGAAGCCTTCCCTGACTCACCTCCTCAAAGAAAACAACATCCCATCAGACCAAAACACTGAATCATCAGCTCCTTTCTTCCCTGTCAAGGGATCAGGAAGGCTATGTTTGCCTAACACACACACAACTGTTACTTGCTTTTTGTGTTACTGATTAATAGAAATGGGGTAAGTATAGCAAATCAATATAAATAAAGTACATCATTAGAAAACACAAATCTTGACCTAATATGTCACTGATATGATCAGCTGATTGGAATAGATGATCAGAAAATAAAAGAAAAGCGGAGATGGAATCAATAAAGTATATATACTTTGTTCACATAAAAAGATACTTAGCTGGGTTTTATAGAAACTGATTTTTCTTCTTCTTCTTCTTTTTTTTTTTTTTGTTGTTGAGACAGAGTTTCACTATGTTGCCCAGGCTGGAGTGCAGTGGCATGATTTCAGCTAATTGCAACTCCCGGGTTCAAGCAATTCTCCTGTCTCAGCCTCTCCAGTAGCTGGGATTACAGATGCATGCCACTGTGCCTGGCTAATTTTTTTTTTTGTATTTTTAGTAGAGATGGGGTTTTGCCATGCTGGCCAGGCTAGTCTCAAACTCCTGACTTCAAGTGTTCCGCCCATCTCAGCCTCCCAGAGTGCTGGGATTACAGGCGTGAGCCACCACACCTGGCCTCCTTCTGCCTTTCTCCTTTCTTCTTCTCTTTCATAAGTGCTCAGTTATTCCAATGATAGATAACGGAATTGGTTTCTGCCTTTGACAAATTAAATCATAAAAGTTTAAACACAGCCTTGCCTAATTTTGTTTCATTTATATTATTGTTATCAATACAGTGACTCAGGGTGGCCTGAGGACACAGTTGGAGCTGGAGCATGGCTATGGCCCTCTTGATATCTCTCTGCACCACTATTAGTTGTATCCCAAGTGCTGGGCACAGAGGAGGAGCTAGATCAATACATGATGAATAAATAGCTGGGCACGGTGGCTCACGCCTGTAATCCCAGCGCTTTGAGAGGCCAAGGCAGGTGGATCACCTGAGGTCAGGAGTTCAAGACCAGCCTGACCAACATGGAGAAACCCCATCTCCACTAAAAACACAAAATTAGCCGAGCGTGGTGGCTCACGCCTGTGATCCCAGCTACTTGGGAGGCTGAGGAAGAATTGCTTGAATCTGGGAGGTGGAGGTTGCGATAAGATGACATCGAGCCATTGCACTGCAGCCTGGGCAACAAGAGCAAAACTCAGTCTCAAAAAAAAAAAAAAAAAAAGAATTTGATGAATGAATGAATGAATGAAATTACTCTCAAACCAGAGCTTTGCGTTTCATGTTATTGGCCTCGAGTGGTTAATTTTATCAGCATACACAAATCTCTCAGTCTCCAAATTATGGAACCATAAAATGACAGGATCGAAGAATCCCTGGACCACCCGGGGCCCAACCTCCAAATTTATCAGTTGAGCCAGCTGAGCCATTTGTTCACACACAGCTGTCCCGGAGCAGGAACGTGCAGAAAGGAAGAAAGTGGAGGAGGAGGAGTGTGCAGGGGCCAGGTCTTAGCTGGACTTGTTGATTTTATTCTCATACGATGAGAAGTCCTGGGAGATTTTATATATCCTCTGATCTTCTTTTCTTTTTTTTTCAGATCATTGCAATCTTGGAGCTTCTCAGGAGAGTTAATCCCTGCAAAAGCAGATCCAGGACTAAGGAGAGAAAGGAAGGTGTGGGCTGGGACGTCCACATACATTTATACCACACATTTGTGCCTCTTCGATGGCAAGGTATAGGAGCACATGCCTAGGGTCAGCTTGCCATCGTGTGGTCAACCCTGAGGACTGCACGTTTCCCATCTTACTTTCCCAGGGCTCCATGTAGTTGTGGAGACAGGATTTGGACCCAGGTCTCTCCTCCCACCAAAGTCCAGGGTCTACAGTCCTGAGTTCAAGTCCTGGTTCCTGCACTCCCAGCCATATAACCAAAAAGGATTCAGGTTCTGTATCGATTCATAGGGACAGCAACACACTCATCTCTCACAATGAAGACCCAGTGAGAAATGGTGGCTGTGGCAGCATTTGGAAAACCGGCAGTTTTGTTCTTGTTGTCCAGGCTGGAGTGCAATGGCACGATCTCGGCTCACTGCAACCTCTGCCTCCTGGGTTCAAGTGATTCCCCTGCCTCAGCCTCCAGAGTAGCTGAGACTACAGGCACACACCACCATGCCCAGCTAATTTTTGTATTTTTAGTAGAGATGGGGTTTCACCATGTTGGCCAAGATGTTCTCAATCTCCTGACCTTGCGATCTGCCCACCCTGGCCTCCCAAAGTGCTGGGATTACAGGCCTGAGCCACTGTGCCTGGCTGGTGAGTATTATTTTTCTGAGGGAGAAATAAGAACATCTTTGAAGTGTTACCATAAAACAAGAAAATAACAAGAAAACCACCATCCAGATGGGTTGGATGCCTAATCCTAGATTTTGGGGGTCATTAAGTCTGATTTCCCTTAGTCCTAGCTATTCAAGAGGCTGAGGCAGGAGGATCACTTGAACCCAGGAAGCCTGGGTTCCAGATCTCATTGTACACTCCAGCCTGGGCAACAGAGCAAGACTCTGTCTCAAGAATAAATAAAAAATGGGTTTCACCATGTTGGTCATGCTGGTCTCGAACTCCCAACCTCAGGTTATCCGCAAAAAAAAAAAAAAAAAATTAAATTAATTTTAAAATAAACAAATAAATAATTTAAAAAAAGAAATAGGGGCTGGGTACAGTGGCTCACACCTGTAATCATAGCACTTTGGGAGGCCAAAGCAGGAGGATTGCTTGAGGCCAGGAGTTTGAGGCCCGTCTGCGCAACATGGTGAGACCCCCGATCTCTATTTTATTTTTTGATTTATATAAATAAATAAATAAATAAATAAATGTCTGACCACCTTATCTTAGGGAGGAAGAAACTGAGGCTCAAAAAAAAAGAAGCTAGAAAGTAAGACTTCTCAAGTCTGTGTTCAAAATGCAGAACTTCCACTCCCCAGGTCAGCAGTGAGCCCAAGACTCTAGCTCTAGGAGAAGGTTGGACGGTGTTGGGGCTGGAGGTCCCAGGCAGGCACCCCAGAATGAGATTCAGAAACAGGGCCAGTGAGGACACAAGTCATGGCACTTTGGAAGCCAGCTTCTTCCTGCTGAAGAACAGGCATCTGGAGAGCCTTTTAACCACGGCTGTGTGCTCCAGGGCATGTCCCAGTTGCACAGAATTTCAGGCATTTAGTAAAGGTCTTGCCCAACACTGAGATCCTGAAAGAGGTAGGGCCCCGCGCGGGGTCACTCAGCAATTTTCAGTAGCTGCTCCCTACTGGGGAACTGTGTGTCTGAAGTCCTGGCCATCTGTCCAAAGAGCTTCTTCTAACCAAAGAGCTCATTTTCATAGGGTGACCACAGAGATATGTATTTTATAACCTTATCTCATTTCATCATCCCAGCAGCCTTGCAGGGAGGTTTATTTCCATTTTGCAAACCAGGAATCCGAGGCTCAGGGAGGTGATGTGACGTGCGCAAGGCTGGGAGGGGTGGGTGAGGACTTGACCTATCTCCGCTGGCCTCCAGACCCTGCGTTCACAGCAGGTCACATGTGGCCTTGCAAGAACCTTGGAGCTTCTCAGGAGGGTTAATAAAGAGTGTGAGAAAGGACAGTTCTCTAGGAGGGCCGTCTTCAGAGTTTACTTCTCTGTGTTCTAGAAAGAACCAACTACTCTCATGCATCGCTTTTTGGAAAAGGAAATAAAGGACTTAAGACAGGGCATTGGGCATCCGCAGGGTTTATTCAAGCAGCTTCGGCTCCAGCTTCAGAACCTTGGTAGAGTTAGGGACCAAATCGGGGTCTTTTCCTTCTGTCTTTGAGCACAGCCTTGCCTAATTTAGTTTCATTCATATTATTGTTAACACTATAGTTATTTGGGGTGGCCACCCCCATCCCACAACTGCTCCCACCCCTCCCTGCCATAGAACCGGAGGAGGGGGGGCCCCGCAGCTCCAGTGCAAGGGGAAGGGACGGTGTCTGCACCCGAGCTTCGTCTTCTCTGTCCACAGCACACCCGTGGGAAGAGGAGTCGGGGCATCCCTCGCTGGAAATACCCCAGCCCCGAAGGATGCTGGCAACACCCACCATTTAATTCAGAACAAAAAGTCCACTCCAGAAGCCCCTGAGAGTTTCCAGGAAGAACGAGGCGAGCAGGGTGAGGAAAACATCACCCCGAGGCTAGCTGGGCCTGGATCCCCAGCAGACGCAGATCCGCAGCCCTACCCGGGCCATCGCCGGCCCTCCCAGTGTCTGACTTTGGGGCTGCCTGGCATCTGCTTGAAGAGACCAGCCTGGGGCATCCCTCCCTGCACCCTAATCCCTGTGGACACTCCCTCGGAAGCATTTCTAACTAGGCCTGGGCATGTGAAACAAGAGGAATCCTTTCACAGAAGGCAGGATGGGCCTGGGAAAAAAGTTCTCCATGGATGGAGGAGTGAGGGGATAAAGGATAATGAACTTAGCTGTTTTCTTTCCTGCCCGAATTGTCTCTAGGTTCTTTGAAACCAGGAGGTCATCGTTTATTTCCCACCTTAGATTAATTTCCAACCAAAGATCTTTGTAGGATCTACACATTCATAGTCTAGTTACTGACACCCCACAAACTATAAACCATAACAAAATGCTCCTGCTGCACTCATCTAAAATATTTTCTTTTCCTTTTTTCTTTTCTTTCTTTTTTTTTTTTTTGAAACTTGTTTTTTTTTTAAATTATTTTTTTGAGTCTTGCTCTGTTGCCCAGGCTGGAGTGCAATAATGTAATCTCGGCTCACTGCAACTTCTGCTTCCTGGGTTCAAGCAATTCTCTGGCCTCAGACTCCCGAGTAGCTGGGGTTACAGGCACATGCCACAGCGCCTGGCTTTTTTTTTTTTTTTTTGAGACGGATTCTCATTCCTGGTGCCCAGGCTGGAGTGCAATGGTACGATCTTGGCTCACTACAACCTCCGCCTCCTGGGTTCAAGCGATTCTTCCACCTCAGCCTTCTGAGTAGCTGGGATTTCAGGCATGTACCACCACACCCAGCTTATTTTTGTATTTGTAGTAGAGATGGGGTTTCGCCATGTTGGCCAGGCTGGTCTTGAACTCCTGACCTCAGGTGATCCACCTGCCTTGGCCTCCCAAACAGCTGGGATTACAGGCATAAGCCACTGTGCCTGGCCAACATTTTCTTTGCTGAGTTTTGCCTGCTGCATACTCTTCAATTTGTTTTTGTGATTCAAACTTTATTTTCATGTAAAGCTATATCAAGAAAACCAAAAACATTTATACATTTGGAATTTTAAAGACAATCCTCTAAATAATTCACAATCGAAGAGGAAATCACAATGTAAATGTGAAAATACTTAGAACTGAAGGACAATGAAAACCCTACCTCATTAAACATGTGGGATGCAGGTAAGGCTGCACCTAAGATAAAATACATGGCCTTAAATGCACACATATAATCAGAAACAAAGACTAAAACTTAACGAGTTAAAAGTTCAAGTCAACAAATTAGAAAAGAACACTGGGGTAAATCTAAAGAAAATGAAAGAGAATGAATGGGGTGTGGTGGCTCACACCTGTAATCCCAGCACTGAGGTGGGTGGATCACCTGAGGTCAGGAGTTTGAGACCAGCCTGACCAACATGGTGAAAGCCCCTCTCCACTAAAAATACAAAATTAGCTGGGTGTGGTGGTGTGTGCCTGTAATCCCAGCTACTCGGGAGGCTGAGGCAGGAGAATTGCTTGAACCTGGGAGGCGAAGGTTTCGGTGAGCCAAGATTGCACCATTGCACTCC